>CM033641.1:293273057-293546313 GCA_019512145.1 Engystomops pustulosus | reverse complement strand
ATTTTTGGGCTAATGCAAAACCTCACAAGGCACATCTATAAAACTTTGGACCCTTTCAGAAATTTGTCTTTGGCTTTAGGCATTTATGTGTTGCAATGCTGTTGTACAACAGGAAATTTCACTGTCTAGGTCTGGTCTTTACGTACAATGAATGATTGTCTTTTATACAATGCTCCATATTGTAGACTGAAAACATCTGACATACTCCCTTTAAATACGCACAGTAAGTGGCAACTCTGTGGTCCCATACAGCATACGTATATGTTGACCAAACCTGCCAATTTAAATGGGATTGGCAGAACATTCTCTTGAATGCATATGTTTGGGGGAACGTAAGGATTGGTCAGATATTTAGGGCACATAAAGATCTGGGAGCTGTCATGTGCGTTTTGTTTGGGTGGGTGTCAGGGGATTGTACGGTTGGCCTTGCATCGGGGACTGTGAGGGTGGGCCTTGCGTCGGGGGCTGTGAGGGTGGGCCTTGCGTCGGGGGCTGTGAGGGTGGGCCTGGCGTCGGGGGCTGTAGGATGTGCCTGTCGTCTTTTGCTGTGAGTGGGCCCTGTCGTCGGTTCTGTTCGTGTGGGTCTCTTGAGCGTCTGGCTGTAGGTTGAGCCTTGCGTCTGGGGCCTGGGAGTGGCCTGGGGCGGCGGTGGCTGTAGGTTAGTGCCTGGCTTCGTGGCTTGAGGGTGGGCCTGGCGTCGGGGGAGCGTAAAGATCAATTTGATTTTATTCACCTAACCCTTTAATTCTTGCCGAAAACAGCTGGTGCCTCTCTTGGTATACACGTTGTGCTAGCTGAATTTGTATGTGTAGGAAGAGTTGGCTGAGATGGTGGCCATTCAATTGAATGAGGGTGCCGCATAGTTTGAGAAGCCCTGATTTCTGTTCACTATTTGGTATATGTTGCGATCTTGTTACTAATTTACAGTCTTGATTTTGAGCCATTTTAAGCTGCAACTCTGCTTTCCTTGTTTCCTAAGTATATTTTATCTGTCCTTAGATTTTTCCTGTAAGTCTTATTTTTAGAAATCATGAGCCACACAGATGTTGTCTAACCTACTTCTGGACTTTAAAGAGTATCTTTTACAACGGGCAAAATTTACCGTATGTAATACAAGCTGTTTGCTCATGACCGCCAAACTTTTATATTGTTGCCTGTAACTCAAGGAGAAAGACGATAAACTATATATATTTTAAATTAGTAATTTATTAAATACTTTTAGACCACTTTTTAGATGAAACCTTTTTAGTTCTTTTTATCTTACTGATTTATTTTATACCGCTTCCTTGATGCTGTTCTGTTACTTAATTAACAAAAGATGCAGAGGTTATTTTCATATATTATTTTTGAATGAGGTCTTGTTTTTTTATTTGTGGTTTGTATAATTTTGTTTGATAAGTTGAGCATCATCACAATTCTCACTTGAATCATTGGGTTGTCTTTTGTAATGTAAGACATGTTATACAGAACAATACTATATCTGTTCAGCTTCCCCTTCTCCCCACCTGCTGCCTGCACTGTAACATGACAAAGCCCCCCCCCCCCCCCCCGAATTGCCCATCTTGTCATACTCTGTGTGTCGACATTGCCTTGCTGTTTAGGATTTGTTTCTTGTGCCCACAATTTGTTGCTACAGTTTCGTTGACGTGTTTTACAAATATGTTCCGTCCCATTTATGGCTCTGTTTTGCATTCTGACCACATCCATCGACAAGGAGACGGTGTAAATTTTTTTGAACTCTTAGCTTGAACTCAACATGTTAGAAAATGTGTAGAATTTAGTTTAGCAGATGAGTTAATCCATTGTGTTGAATAAATAAAAATACAGTGAAGTGCATTTTACTTTACATCGAGACAGAATTTTTTAAAAAGCTTATTATATTTATTTATAAAAGCTATTAGTGGTGGGTCGTCTTTTCTTCTTTCAGTCTGATCACAATCGCTTGGCGGCTGTCACCTTAGGTCACCAGTTGCCCACTAAATACTCCTCATGAGCCCATAACTTATCTGCCCAGTCAATGGCCATTCAGCTCCTCTGTATTCAATACCGTCTGCCATAAATAGCCAAAGCCTTTAAGGAATCCTGAGTGTAGCTTGGCATGAGTAGGTGAAGGGTATGTTGTAAACATTTTTAGTAGTTTCCAAAGGCATGTATCAGCAGGTCAGGTAGGCAAGTTTTATCTTCGGCCTAACCCATTTATGAAAAACTCTATGAAGTCAGCGTATTCTTTTTAGCTTAGCTTCTATTACATATTCTGAGTGCGTTCATAATTACAGCACAATCTGTTCTTTGTGGAGTATAGAACTATTAACATAAAGGTCTGGAAGGGTGAAAACATTTGTTTTCTTGCAGAAGGCGCCTGCTAGATGTTTCTGCTAAGTAAGGCATTTGGACTTGAGTGAGTTTATTTGTATATTTGTATGTTTTGTGCATATTTGTGCGTATTGTTAAGTTTCTGGTGGGTTGTCTCATCAATTAATTGACAACTCTCCCTGTAGCAAAGGAGACATGGAGTCCTACATGACTAAATGGTCAATAAAAAACGGCCTTAATAATTCCTTGAAAAATTCTCTCTATCTACTTCAACACAACATGACTGTTTAAATTGTCACTGGACATTGGTTGGTTGCCTAATGTCAAGAGAACCCGTGGATGTTCTCCTCGTGACACACGTGCTTGAAAAGTCTGTTAATATAGACATATTCCCATCTTGAGCAATTTTGAAATATGCACAGAATATACCATCAACACCCAATGGGTCTTGTCATTGGTAGCTGCTAAAGAATGTAGGTCTCCTGGTGGAGAGGTGGTTAGCCCTTATGGCACCTGTATGTGGCTTTCCATTCAAGTAAATGGAAATTTACTTCAATAGCTATTTTAATTGCCCTAGTTGACTTGAATGGAGAGCCATGTGCATGCTCTGTCGGTGCCGGTCACCTCCCGATTTAGGCTGACAGATATACGCGGAGGATACCTCCATTATTTGGTGTGTCCTTCAATGCAGATGTGCTCCACAGAATCAGCTGTTACGTCTGACAACCCTAATCGTAACCCTGCAGCAGCTTTTTGGGGCTAAACTACAGTAGGCATTTAGATGTACAACCATGTACATACCGATATTTTTAGATTTTTGTGTTTTGGTAGTTTGTTCTTGCGTATAAACAAAGTAAATGAGTTCTGTGTTTCTTCTCCACTCGTCTTGTCCTACATTTTCTTGGTTCACTTCTCCATGTTTTCAGGTTCTTCAACTCTGTCAGGTGCCAAGTAAAGCGTATCTGATAAAGATGTAGCGGTGAGCTAACCTTGTTGAATTTCTTATGCTTGCCGAGAACTCTTGTTAACCCCTTTTAAACTTCTCCGAAAAAATTGTTGTTCATTTAGGAGCAACCTTATAAGTGCCCTACTGTTGTGTTCCAGTCACCTGTCGAAACACGTTAGTGAATCACTATATATGGGGTAAGTGCCGTATAGACACAGGGTGGCCCTTTACCTATCCCTGGCAGTAGTTTATATATTTTCTGTAGAAATGACAACCGAAAGTGCTTCTAGCTCGTCTCTTAGGGCATATTCTGCTGTAATGAAATCTCCATCTATGCAAGTTAATGTATAATTTATGATGATGGTGGATCTACACACAAGTGTAAGTAGAAAACAAAGGAATCCATAATGGCGGAAACCTTTAAATATTTCCAGTGATTTTAATGTTTTATTTTCCTTGAGTTCTAGAGACAGAAACATCTAAATGGTGGTAGATGGTTGACGAGAAGGTTTATTATCCGGTGCGAGTTCTTTGTTTATTGACTTGACCTGGTGGCGGAGCGCACAATGAGTAATGGGTTGTAGATGGGATCATTGTTGGACTCTCCTATTATTTGATGGGAAGTTAAATGGGAATAGACAGGTGGCGGTTTGTATGCAGCATTATGATCAGACTACATATCAGGTTTTATATTGTCTTGCAGGTGTTTTCCCTTTCTCTTCTGAATGGTCCTCCCTTGTTGCTGCTGCTGCAGTGTAGAGACAAAGGAAATAATCATTGATTTCTGCGCCGGTGTTTTCTGAGCTCTGCTGTGTCTGCAGTGTTCATGTTGTGCGTTCATCATCCATCCAGTCACTAACTCAATAGCATTTGCTATTCTCTCCCTTAGTTGATTTACTGCTGTGGAGGATCAGGTTAGCGACCCAGAAATGTAAGGGTTTATTGCAAAGTCTTTGACGTTGATTGAAATGGAAATGGACATTCAATAAAGTTTGAAGGGAGTCTTTAGGGTTCAAAATGGCTCCCGAACCCATATGCCATACAAGGACCTTTAATAGGACCAGGCACATTGCTATATGGTCAGAAACTGATGAAACTATGAAGGGATAATCATGTTGTATTAATATGCAAATTCGCTTACTCCTGGAGTTTGATGGCCAATGTTATTCATAAAGGAGGAGTTGGTCTGAGCTCCCCATCTTGACTTCAGAGTTAAACTTTCCTCCTGCTTGACTTTATAGAACCAATTTACATCTCACTTCAAAGTTGATTTTCTGGATAATGCCCTCACACTGGGCCATAAGAGAAACAAAAACTAGATGGCGTTACTCTGCCAAACAATATACTAGTGGTGGTTTATTTGGCTAATTGCTAATGACAGGTTCCCTTTAAGGGTTTTCATGGTAATTACTATGGATGACCTGACTCTGGGAGACATTACCGCTGTCACCGGGACTACCGCGGGAGATGCCACCTCCTGCCTCCTCTAACGGCTCCCACTGTTCCACACCAGCCCCCAACTTATATTGATTATTTCTTTATATTTTTTTTTAAATATTCTCTCACAGGGGGTATAACTTCTGGACTCTAAAATTCTGTAAGCCCCTTGTAATATTTTGCCTGACTTGTGGTGGTGCTGCAGGCAATTTGAACACAAGTTTCCCTGTTCTAGTGGTGGCAAACTTATGGCACGGGTGCCAGCGGTGGCACTCAGAGTCATTTTTGTGGGCACTCAAGTTATCACCCCAGGACAGAGTTCACCAGACAGGAACAAATCCATCAAATCTTCCTGCTGTTCCAGGCAACTTAAGAGATGCTGCTCTCAGCACTGTTTTAAAGTGACATTCCATTGGCTGCTTGGAACTGTGGGAAAAGTGAGAAGGTGTGGACAAGGCTGCATTATCTTTGGAGGTCATCCTGCTGGTCCCACCATTCCTCCTGTACAGAGAGACCCTGGAGAGAAGCTACAATGATAGTCTGAATTTGCCCTCCATCTTTCAACTGTATTGGTGGCTTCAGGGGGCCTATACAATTGAAAGATGTCGAAGAACAGATAGCAATAAGTTACTGCTTAAAATGCCATGTTGGCACTTCACAGTAAATAAGTGGATTTTGGTTGTAGCTTGGGCACTCTAAAAGGTCTCTAAAAGGTTGGCCATCACTGCCCTATCCGATCACAATGATCACTGGTGATCCCATCAGTTCTACAATGTCTGTTCACTCTATTTTGAGGTCGCCTTTCCAGCAAATGGGATCACTTAACTTTTAAACACCCAGAAGTTGTTTATTCCCCATATGAGGAGAATAGTGCTGTAAATATAGTTGGGGCCTGGTCTTTCTTCAGCGTTGTGTTGGCGACAGGTGTAGCGGAAAGTTCCTACTCCCCTCGGTGTATAACTTACCTCTATGGGCCTCCCTCGTCCATGTGCCGCTGCCATTGTTCTTTCCCGTTCCGCTGTTTTCTCGACCAGGTAGTTGGCAGCGCTGAAGCCGTGCCAACGCTTAATGTTTATAAATTGGCTGAAGCGATGAGATTTAAACAGTAACGTTAGTCTTGTGAAGTGTAATGAGATAATGTCAGTGAAACAGATCATGTCTGCCTGGCAGATGGTACATGTCTGTATGTAACGTAATGAGACTGGAAGCCATTATATATTTATCGGGGGAGGAGGAGTGACTGACGGGAGATCAGAAGCCCATGGCAAAGGTTCAGTAGGATTTGGAGAAATTGCTGAGTGCTGGCATTACATTGTCAGAATGATGTTTGCAACTGTTTACATCATTACAAGCAGCGGGAGAAGCTGATTGTATATATGTGTGTATGTAGATATATATGTGTACCGTTTCGATGTGGTTGCATCTCTTCAGTACAGTGTAGGTAACTGGTTTGGCTCAGTGAAATGCTTTTGACTAGGGTCGGGAGGTAAGAGTTCTTTTGCCAATTAAGGCCACTTTGTAGGCGTGTGGAGGCTTGTCGTTTTTGGAAGTAGTAAGAATGATCTGATTGGAGACCCTCTCCAATCTGATTGCTGAGCTATCATTCTAGTATAACCTTTGTAAACCCGAAATCCTTTAATAATAACCTTATTGAATAGCTGCAACATCTCTATCAAGCACCTGTGATGTATTATTCATAGTACTGTTATTCCTCAAACGAGGAAGAGACACTTTATGGGCGCCTATTGGACCCATTGCTACCCCCCCCGCTGGACCCCTCTAAGTGAAGCCCTTACCCATTTCTAACAGTAGCATATCCCCAAATCATGAAACGGTAACATAGTAAACAAATGACTTGCCCTCAGATGCAAAGCTTAATAGTAGAGATGAGTGGACCTGATAATGCCGTTCGGCCGCGTGACCCGGACTTATTGCTTGATTGGCGGCACACCCCTAGCCAATCATATCCATGGCTAGTTTCTAGAGGTGTCAATTTGCTGCATTGACTGTTCGCCTGCCAATCCATCAATATGTCTGGGAGATTGATTAGATTTGGTGGTGGTGAGCAGCTGATTGTTGTGGTTGTGGAACAGTCTGATCTTATCCTTCTTCTCTTGATCTAAAACCCAAAAACACCGTAAGGAGAATTTTTTTTGTAATGGTTTTGTAATGGCATTGTCCGAATGTTTTACAAAAATAAGTAACGGAGTGTAAATATATTTGCCAGAGATTTTATTACTAATAGTATGTATCTTACCACGGAAGGGTCTATACACACACAAGGGCATATATGTACCTATGGATTTCAGTGCTTGATCTCTTCGATGCTTTATTGTAGTCCTGCTGCCATGTGTTTGTTTTATTTCACTTTTATTTGAGGCTTGCATTTTTATAACACCATGTTTTACCACTAGTAATAAATCGTACTTTTGTATTGCATCTTGGGTGGTTAAAGGCTCCATGAGATATTACTCTTTGTCTAACCATCCAAATGTTGATATTTTGAACTAATCTTTCCATGAGAGTTGAGGTAATCCAGATCTCCCCCCATTGAACTGTATTTTGTTCTGTTGTAAATCAGCACCATAGTCGCGATCTACTGTCATACAGACCCATCACAGTCCTGCCTAGATGTAGATTAACTTTTTTTTTTTCTCTTATTTTTAGAAAAATGTGTTTTAGTTACTTTACCTACTTTGTGTTCACTTACTTCACCCAGGCAAAACAAACATGTTACGTAGAATGTAGAATAGTGGCAACAAAGGACATCTCTGTTTTTGGAGGACTTGACGGGTCTCTGCTTTACCCTACCTACACACGACCATGTGCTTTTTTTGGGGGGCAGAAAACAATGGACAGTGGGCTTCTCCCACCAGTGCATAAGAGTATAGTAAGATGCTGTGGCCTTGCCTGGAAAATAATTCTCCTTGCCCTGCTCCTGTCAAGCCGACTTGGCATTAAGGGACGAAAAAAAATCACAATTCCTGGGCGTGCGCCAGGAATTGTGACTTTTTCAGTAAAGTGGCTTACAGGACTTGATACATGGCCCCAAGGTTCCCAGAGCATTGGTGGCGAACCTATGGCACGGGTGGCACTCAGAGCCCTCTATATGGGCACCCTTGCCATCACCCCAGGGCAGGGTTCGCCGGACAGGACTAAAGGCCTCTTGCAATCACAGGCAGCCCAGGACCCTAGAAGGAAATTACAATTACACTCTACTCTACTGTATTGGTGTCCTCAGGTGCCTATACAATTTTAACCCGTGAAAGGGCAGGGAGTAATAAGTTACAGCTTAAATTGTGGCTTTGGCACTTTGTGAAAAATATGTGGGTTTTGGTTGTAGTTTGGGCACTAGATGTCTAAAAGGTTTGCTGTCATAGAGGATCACTAGTGATCCCATCTCTGGGACAAATTCTATTCACCCTGTTTGGAACTAACCTTGCCAAAAGTGATCAATCTTCTTAACAAATTTATTAGTTTGTGGCCTATTCTTGGCAATTACTAGAGCAAATTAATTAGCTTTCAGGCAAGTGTCCATATGTATCTAGATAAAATCTCCTATATGTCCATGTGCACCTCTTTTGCGTCACCGCTTTCCCAACTTCTGAAGCTTAACCAGATTCGAATAAACTTTATTGTACCCTCACCACCCATTGCTTCATGCATATGTTTAATGGACTACTAAAATAACATTGACTAAGCGGACCTGTATCGGTACAAGTCATGTCGAATGTACAAATATTTGAGGCAGAGGGGTCAAAGTCCTGACTTGTGTGTATAAAGTTGCTGCTCCACCTCCGGATCTTCTGTGTAGTCATGCAGTATGCCACACATCACAGGGATGACTTCTAGCAGAAACCTTACTGTGTGCCAGATCATGGTCAGCATCACCATTAATCATCACCCTCTGTCATGGCTATATTTGGGTTTGCAGATGAAAGGTCCATTATAACAGGCCTGGTTATTTATTAGCAACTCTTACAGTAACTGTGTGTTTTTGCTATCACATTATCTCATGTTAAGCCTGGGGCTGTAAGGCGCGTATGAATGTAAATTAGATCTGGATTTGATTATCTCATTCTGTTGATTGAATGATATAGACCATTTGTGGAAAAATTATATTTGGCTTTAATGTTAAGGATCTACTTTGTGTTCTCTAGTAACAATTTAAAGGGAACCTCTCATCAGGAATTAGCCTAATAAACCACCACCAATATATTGTCAAGCAGTTGAAAAGCTTCTACAACCTGTTTCTTTCATGACTGTGTGGTGGCATCATCTAGAAAATTATCTTTGAAGTTGGATGTAAGTTGGATGTATAAAGTCAGGGAGGCGGAGAGTTTAACATTTAATCCCTGCCTCTGAAAACCTCCTCCCATGTGATTGACATCATGCCGACTTCAACAGATCTGGTCAATTATGTCCCTGGACACAGGACCATCAAGTACAGTGAAGAGGTTTTTTAAGGCAGGGAAAGCTTGACTTCAGTATTAAACTCTCCGCCTCCCTGACGTCATAAAACCAATTAACTTCTTACTTCAAAGTAGATTTTCTAGATGATGCCACCACACTGGACCATGAAAGAAGCGTGATCTAGAAGCTGCCCAGCTGCTTGATAACATACTGGCAGTGGTTTATTAGGCCAATTTCTGATGACAGGTTCTCTTTAAACCCTACATAGTCCTCATTGCAGAGTATACCTAACAATTCACAGTAGAATAGACTATTCTGTCTAAAATATCATCACACTGCTGCATATGTTCTCCGTTGTTTGCAGTGTGGCAGGTTAGCCAGCCAGGCCCTGACACTCTGGACCCCATAGCAGGTGCAATGGCTGTTACCCCTCTAAATATGCCCCTGGTTGGGTACAGCAGTTTAGACCCTGGAAGAGTGACCCCCCCCCCCTCACCCCCACTGATTGATAAGGGGTCAATTAACACGTTGACGTTTTGTTAATAAAAAATCGTGGCATGAAAACTTAACTCTGGGCATTGAAATGCCAACTTTTATGTAGAGCTTCCACAAACCCACCAGGACATACCTCACTTGCCAAAATTGATACTGATCCTCCATTCATGTTCATCACAGGAGTCAACCTAATCCTATTGGTTTCCTGTGTTCATTTCCATAATTCATTTCCATAAATAAATGACATAAATTGGGTAACCAATATGGCCGACTCATGGCACCACCAAACATCAGCTTACAAAGCTTACCACCTACCTACCCTACCACCCGATAGGGAAAAAGTGACAACAATCTAATTTTATATGATCATTAATGTATTTTCTGTATTTTTAGAAGCATTGGCTTAGTGTTTGTGTTTCCATGTACACGGTCCTCTCCCTGAAGTGCTGGAGCTGTAGGGCTGCCTTCCTTCTGCTAGACATGACACCAGCTGCGGGCGTGTACATGTAGGTTACAGCCAACCATCCCCTGGCATGTCTTATGGCAAGTAGCACATGTTACATCAGGGATTTTGTTGTCTGATTTCTCCACCAGCTGCAATGTGACGTTAAATGTGTATATTCTTTTCCTTAAAGTTTGTCCACCCTCAGTCCAGCACTTACGGTAATTCCATAATATTTTCACAGTGTTCATTTTTTATTAAAGGAAATCTGCCATCAAAATCCATTATGATAAACCACTTACTCATAGATCCAGACACCATGACTGTGGTAATCTTATAATTATTATCCATGGCCTCCTTCCTTCTAAAATCAACTTTTACAATTAAGCTAAGGAGGCAGAAGAGCTCGGGGGAGGATGTTTCCCGAGCCCCCTACATGATGTCTCCCCCTCTCATTGTGTCAAATTAGAGCAGGCATAGGGAAGGGGAGTGCTGAAAGAGCAGAGGAGGGTTACACAGTGTAACAGCCTGTGAAGCCAGAGTTCAGATAACTGCTAGAACCCTTCTGTCTCATTTGCATAATTTTAAAATTTGAGTCACGGTCACAATTTCTGGTTTGATTTTGATGGTAGATTCTGGTAAAGATAACATTTTCTGTGTTACTATTAAAGGAAATCTACCATTTGCGTTTGTGCATTATGAACCAAACATACCCTGAGAATGCTGTAACTACACTGATGCAGTAACATATCTTGTTTAATCCCTGAACCGAGTGGTTTTGCTGCAAAAACAATTATAACATTATGATAATGAGGCTCTGTCGCTTCTGTGGCTGCTCTGGCGCTTCTCCTCTTACCCTAATTATGCCCTGCTCCAGCCTTGTCCCGCCCAGCATAAGCCCAAAATACGGCATCGCTGTGTTGTCCCTGACAGACAGAAGTAATCAATCACTGCACCATCCCCCATTTGCTGTGTATGAGTCATCCAGCTCAGGTTGATGAACTCCCCAAGTTCCTGAATGACATTGCAGCATAATAATCAGCAGGATACAGGGAAAGCTGGATTACATCATAGACTCTTGCGAGGGCCTTTTGGGGGGCGAGCTGAGGCAGCCTTATGCTGGATGAGTGCATATTTAGGGTAAGAGCCTCATCATCATTTTATAATTGTTTATTCAGCAAAACCACTCAATTTACGGACTAAACAAGATATGTTTCTGCATCAGTGTAGCTAAAGCATTCTCAAGGTATGTTTGGTTCACCAAGCATAAAAACTAATGGTTAGATTTCCTTTAAAGGGATCTATGCTAAAAATTTTGATGTTGAAGCCAAAGGACCAGTCATATATAATATTGGTAGAGTCCAACACCCTACCTAAGCCCCTTCCCACCAAATCAGCAAGCGATAAACAGAAAATGGAACAGACATCTCCATTCTATGTGTAGTGGCACTGCAATTCTGCTTCCAGTCAAAATATAAGAGCTAATCTGCAGTAACCCAGTCTGACCACTAGACTGCGAGCAGAGCTGGTTTGTGTATAACCTGATTAGAACAGATGATAGATGGGGGGGGGGGTGCCTGTTGTTGTACCTCTTCCAATTTCATATGAAAAGATTATCGAATTGACAGCTGGGGATAGATCTCTGTGCACTTTTGTCACCAGGTGCAAACTGTGAAGGGACACGCCCCATTGACAATAAATATGGTAACACCCAGTTGTTAGTATCACAAAAGAGTCCAACACTTAATCGTTTGAAAAATTGGTTCAGAATTGCTGTTTCGTGTAGAAATCTGTCATTTCCTAAAATAGATATGACAGGAGCGGCAGTGCCGGTCCCATTTTAGCACCAGGGAACAGAACTATAAAGACCCTTGTAGAATATGGGATAAGTAGCCGTATTTGATGCCGGGGTTCATTGGAAGTTCACGGCTATTCTGTAAAAGAGAGAAAAGTCTGTGTGAATATTCTGTGCGCTCTGATCAAGTCAACGACTGACAGAGGATTCCTCGTATTCATGAGCAGAAAAGGCCAGATTTCTATTCATAGGGACATGAAGAACGCTCTTCTGTTGTGGAAGAGGCTCTTCTGTCTCGTGCATAGGGTATCTGTGTGAACGGACTATTGTTCCAGGAGCCCCAAAATTCTAAAATAAAACAAATACAGGTGGTCCCCTACTTAAAGACGCCCAACTTATAAAAACTTATTTTGAGAAGATTTTACCATATAGTAAGTAGTAGTTATCGGTATTCAGTGCTTGACTTATGCATTGGCCTCATCCCTCTATATCCAGCTCTATTACCGGAGATCATGTGTGCACAGCGAGGTGATGTGTGATGTCAGTCATCTCCAGACAGCAGCCTATGAGCCTGTGCATTGGTAAATCGGTCAACTTGTCACATTTTCTGACACTGATCACAGACTCGTATGTAAAAGTGCAATAAATGTGATATCTGATATTTAGAATAAATAAAATAGATTTAATAAAAGATAATGGCATCTTCTTTCCTTTTACTCCCTGCTTAATTTCTTCTTCTAAAACCATTTTAAATTTTATATTTGTCATTCTGTGTTTTCTCTTTTTTTCCTTTTTACCCAGTGTTATATTTCTTCTTTTTCTTTCCATCTTCCCTCCCTCCCTTTCTACATTCCTCCCTTTTCCCTTCCTTTCTTCTTGCCTTCCTCTCTCCCTGTTCAATTCCTCTCTTTCTCCCACCCTCCATCCTTCTGTTGCTTCCTGTCTTTCTCCCTTGGTTCATGCCCACCTACCTAAACTCCCTTGCTTTTCCCTTCCTTTCTACCTTTCTTCCTTGCTTTTTCTTTCCTTTCTCCATTGCTTTTTCCTTTCTTTCTCCATCGCCGCTCTGTCTTTCCTTGTGGTCTCCATCGCTCTTTTCTTCCTTGCGGTCTCCATCGCCGCTCTATCTTTCCTTGCGGTCTCCATGGGGTGAGATCATATTAGCTTATGATCTAGAGTACAGCCAGACAGTAAGACAGTATAACAGACCTGTAAGCCAGTTTTTTCACAGAGGGGCTCTAGTAGGGCCCCCCTCCGGGTCATAAGAATAATCTTCAAATTTGATTTTATAAATATGAGGCCATGGATAACAAATATAGGAAGATTACCAACCAGTCAGGTTTCCTGAAATCGATGAGTAATGTCCCTGTTATCCATACTGGATTCTGATAGGTTAGATTTTTACTTCCTTTAACTAAAGTGAGGGTGAACAGAGTGACATGTATGGACAATAGTTAGGATAGATCATTCATTGGAGATTGATTCTGTCTTACATTGGTTGTTTTTACTAACACACCTCACCACAGGTGGGTGCCCCTTTACACACTCATACCCATGCTAACCCCCTTCCACCTATTATTTGTGTGAGCTTATCTCAACCGTACAACATAGCTATCTACAACAATAAACAGACAAGATAGGTCATTGTAAGTCAATCCTGGACAACTTAAGATCGGCACTTCTATAGAAGTTTTCACTGTCTCACCCAACAAGTTTTCTAAAGGCCATGCACTCAACATTCCTCCTGGCGAGCTCTAGGAGATATAACCCAACAAACACAACAATGGGGCCATAAACATAACTCATGGATGACAGACTAAATATTTACCAAAGCAAAAACTAACCAAGTCAAATTACAACAAACAAAAGCCTCAAAAATGGCACAGGTTTAATTTTAAACCAATGTCACAAGAATGATGAATCCTTCAGTTTTCTTAAATCCAGACATGCCCCTGTAGTTGAGAAGGTATGAGAGTTGCCATTGGACTCATCATCATGTCGAATTGGTATAATTTTGAGATCACTCGGCAGGAACGCAGTACAATTTTCTGGTGCAAAGATTTTCTAGTTTTTCCTGATGAATTCAACTAACCTAAAAATTGAGGATACAACTCGATATCACAAATGTGTAAGGGGTTTGATTCACAGTCAAATAAAAGCCTAAAATTGTCCTATTCACCCGATGCTGGATAGTAAGGAAACGCAGAGGTAGTAACAGGTTTATTTTTTGTAACCTCACCTCATCCTGGCCACCCCAGGGTTGTTTTTATACCTAACCCTACGACAACCCCCTTTAATGCATGGTAAATCTTTTTAAGGAAATCTACCACAAGAATCGCATCATCATAACCAGGGACTATACTCTATCCAGGCACC
The DNA here is from genome assembly GCA_019512145.1 of Engystomops pustulosus. NCBI lineage: Eukaryota > Metazoa > Chordata > Amphibia > Anura > Leptodactylidae > Engystomops > Engystomops pustulosus. The sequence continues at coordinate 293,532,096 of CM033641.1, read as the reverse complement.
GTACTGGTGGTAATCTTCTTGTTCTTTTATCCATGGTCCTCCTTCCTTCTAAATAAAACTTTGAAAATTAAACCAATGACCTACCCCTCTGTGCTCTGCGATAACAGTCTCACCATCCCCCCTGGCTCCCTCAACACACAATGGGATGGAGTGAAGTTTGATGGAGCGGGAGGGGAGGTTAAGATAGTCCAACACCCGTACATCAAATCAGCACGAGTTGGCTAGGTGTAGGCCCCCCTCAGGTTCACTCGCATATTTAAAATTGATTTTTTAAGGTCCATGATAAAAAAACATAAAGACATTACAGACGGTCCCGGGTGCCCTGGATAGGAGTGTCCTTGGACTGGATTTTTGATGGTAAGTTGTCCTTCAAATCTGGACAGCCACGGAGCCATTTGATCTCCCTAGTTCATATTGGTACAATTTTTCCTCCGAAGCACCCTGCTGGCAAACACCACACCCTTTTTTTTCCATAATGCCACTACTACCACACTTGCACCACAAGGCAACAAAAAGGTCCAGACAATACTACTCATCTTGTGGTGTAATAATCTTACTTAGGGGTCAAATTTACTCAGATGTTCTTCCTAACTTGTTTCCATTCTCCAAGAATGGTAATGTCCCCCCCAAGATGCCAAAAAAAACAAATTGCATGTATATGTAATGACCATCAGTATCAATTTCATAACTGGCATAATCGAAGTACACCGTAGTTTTTTCGGACTATAAGGCGCACTAAAATCCTTTGATTTACTACTCGAAGTTAAAAGGTGCGCCTTATAATCCAGTGCGGTTATATTGAACCTAGTACGTTTTATAGCAGGATTTATTGATGGTGCGCCTTATACTCTGGTGCGATTTATAGTCACGAAATACTGTATTTCATGGTGGATTCCAGGACACAGAATCTAAAGATTTGATGGCTAAATTTGAATACTTGTTGCTGTCTGAGTTTATCCCATCTTTAATAGGGAAATAGTTGATACTTCTTCCTCTCTCGGGATCTACGCAGTAATGTCCCTCCTATGATCTAAGCCTTGATGTTTAAACCCTATATACCAGTCATCCGTATCCAGGAACCCAGATCCGGCCTGCAATGCAGTAAAACGAACCACACAGAGCAAATTAGAGTTTCGCGTCCGATTCCCTTCTGTGTATTTCTCTTCCTTCGTTTTCCATTACCGTTCTTTCTTCCTTAGTTATTTGCTCTGTACTTTCCAACATAATTACACCAGCCGGAGCGGTTCTGCAAGACTGTACCTGACTCGGTGGGGGATATTCATACATAGTTCTCAGCCGCAACTGCGTGCTGTTTTTTCATTATTCTTATTGTGCATGGCCCTCGGATAAGGAGTCCATGCTGCTGCTCGGAGCATATGTGCCAGAGCGGACAGGGTAAAGGCTCCTAATGGAGTGTACAGCAAGATGTTTCTTGCACTCCGAAATGTTTTTCACCCCGTATAGGGACTTTGTATTTCTTTACTAATACGTAACCCTTATCTCTTGCCAAAATCACATATATAAAAAGAAAAGAGTTATGAAAGGAGCAGAACTTTTGTTATTAAGATTATCAAGTAGAAATAAAGCATTAATTTCCCCTTTTAATCCACTTTATATTTGGGGTGAGGAGACCAGGAGTAAAAGCTGTATTTTATAAAGCTGATTAAATTAACAAGTTAGCCTACTGATCTATTTCTTAAAGAGCAACCCGTCATGTCAAATAACCCCCCCTAAACCGTAAGTATATTTTCAGTAAACTGCCATTAGAGAGTATTGCCTTTATCCCTTTTCATTTTCCCGCTACAATGCCTGTAACACCTACAATGAGGTCCTAAAGCTGTACAATGACCTGGAATGTCAATGACAGCATTAGCATCTTCTAGCTGTCCACCTTATTCATAGTGGGAAGGCACACCACACCCCCAGTCATGACTGACAGCCTGTAATGGATGTGAGTCTGTATAATGAATGTGCTTCCTGTGGCTGGTCGCCACCACCCGCCTGCAACTGTGGTCATGTGTGTGTGTTTTAAGGAGAGATACAACAGCTCCGAGGCAAGCCATTTAACGCGAACCGTCAGTTCATGTGCAGGCTATGTCTTTGTCTCTCACCATTCACGCTAGTATAGTAGGAGGAATGCAGCCTGTCGCAGATCAGCAATACACACTAGCATGCTTTATATACATTACATAACACACATGAGCAGGGAGGAGAGGTGGTACAGGCCGTTTCATCTTGTCTTTTCCTTTTCCCCTGACCATCGTATCCCTTCCCATCCTCACTTTCCTGATCCCGACATCCCGCTTCTTTAATGACTTACTGTACGGAACCCCACCCCTACCTAGTAAGGCTGTGGATGGGCTCTTTGTGATCACTGCTCAACAAGGGTTTGTCGCCTTTAAATTATATTGAGGGAAGGTCACCAAAACAGTCACCAGTATTAGCTGACTGATGCAGAGAAATCTTTAAGGAAATCTACCATCAAACTCCATCATGATAAACCAGGGACACTCAAAGATTCAGACACCACAACTATGGTAATCTTCTTATATTTGTCACCCATGGCCTTCCATCTAAAATCAATTGTAAAAACTATGCTGATTGCGAGAAGAGCTCTAAGGGTGTTATCAAGCCCTCAGTGCTGTAGCTGTAAGGGCTGTTACAAATGTCTCCCATCTTCCCTTCTCCCCAGTATCTTGCCCGCCTACCTTCTGAATTATATAATCTCACTACAGGCAGAGGTAAGACACAGTAGAAGTGGCTCGCTTTAAAAACCGTTAGCATGATTTTTAAAAGTTATTTTAGAAAGAAGGAGTAGGCCATGGCACAAATATAAATAAGATAAAATCCGCGAGTCAGGTTCCTGTGCTATTAGGGTAAGTGTCTCTGGATTATCATGATGCATTGATTGCTAGATTTCCTTTAGGAACCTACCATTAATGGCAGGGGGTAAGCTGGTAATTACCGGCACCAGCCCAGGGTGAGCTGGGTTCCAGGTACTTATTCGTATGTGAAAAAACGAAACCTTGCGATGTATCGTTTTTACCTCCTCATTTCCAGAGACTGTCACTTTAAACACTTTAAAGACAGAAGGGGCTTCGGCGCTGCGCGTCGTACCGTGGGCGCGGCAGCTTCATATCCCTAATTTCCTATGGAGGGCCGGCGCACGATCGTGCGGCAAGGCCAGCGCCGAAGCCTCTGCTGCTCTAAAGTTTAAAAATTGTTAAAACCGCTGATACCGCGTTTATCACACTAACGAAAGTAATACCGGTACCAGCTCACCCGAGCTGTGCTCGTACTTACCAGCTTACCCCTGCCATTCCTAAATTGGTTTCCTTTAAATTAATGACCAATCATGATAGTAACGCCATTACTTATAACTCCTCTAATTTCCAGTTATAACATAAGTAGTAAGTTTGAAATAAACTATTTTATTATTAAACTTCACTAGTGAACACAGTTTCTCCTCCTAATAACACTTCTGCTTTTCGCCCCTTTTTTTGTCTGTTCGGTCAAGGTCTTATTGCTAGGATCTGACTAGGGGTCCCGAGCACACCATGTGAATGATACGTGTGCTTTAATGCGATACTCTTTTGTGTATAAACCCTGTATTATTCAGAAAGAATAAATGTTTACAAAGAGCCCATTCCCCCTCATCAATAAGGGTCCCCCCCCCCTTACCTCCTGTATCTTTTAATAGCATTTCCTATATTCCAGTTCTTCTCTCCAGTTATTAAACCCTTAAGGACAATGACTCAGCAAAGTCATCATACAATTGGTAGCTAACCAGCATTTTACTGCAGACGAGGGCATTTGGCGTAATCGTTTATACTAACGCTTCGCACAGCGGCCTCTTTTCTAATTTTGGAAATGGAAATGAAATTAAACCCAGAACTGAGAACAATCTGGAAATTAACTTTTCTTTTTTTTCATAGAGACAGGCTGGTTATTCGGTAAACAAATCATTGAGAACAATAAGACTTATCAGCACTCAAATTTCATAGACGCCAACGCTTCGCTTTCAGCTTTAGTAGTGTGCTTTAAGTCACACTGGGAATAATGCCAATTAATTTCAAAGGAACCATTCAGTGAATTGCGAATCACAGGACACGGGCTGCCATGAAATCATCGTTATATAACTGACGGAAGGATCGGAGCTTTGATGTGGTGTTGCAATATTTTTACTGGAAGTGTTTGTCAACAGAGATGATAAAAATAACACTGAGGGAGGAGAGCAACAGAAGGAAGACGACAGACGAGAGCCGAAGACGAGCTGGATGAACCGGAAGACCGAAAGACAGAGCGGCGATGGAAGACCGCAAGGAAAGACAGAATGGCGCGACCCAAGAAAGACATAGCGGCGATGGGACCGCAAGGAAAGACAATAGCGCGATGGAGACCGCCAGGAAAGACAGAGCGGCGATGGAGACCGCAAGAAAGACTAGACGCGCTCTGGAGACCGCAAGGAAAGAGAGGGCGTCGATGGAGACCGCAAGGAAAGACAGAGCGGCGATGGAGAACCGCCAAGGAAAGAGCAGAGCGCGGTGGAGACCGCAAGGAAAGCAGAGAGCGCGGTGGAGACCGCAAGAAGACAAGCGGCGTGGAGACCGCAAGGAAAGGACAGAGCGGCCGATGGAGACCGCAAGGAAAGACAGAGCGGCGATGGAGACCGCAAGGAAAGACAGAGCCGGCAGATGGACCGCAGGGAAAGACAGAGCGGCGATGGAGACCGGAAGGAAGACAGAGCGGCGATGGAGACCGCAAGGAAAGACGAGCGCGATGGAGACGCGCAGGAAGACAGAGCGGCGATGGAGACCGCAGGAAAGACAGAGCGGGCGATGGAGACCGCAAGGAAAGCAGAGCGGCGAGGAGAACCGCAGAAAGCAGAGCGCGATTCTGTCTTTCCTTGCGGTCTCCATCGCCGCTCTGTCTTTCCTTGCGGCCTCCATCGCCGCTCTATCTTTCCTTGCGGCCTCCATCGCCGCTCTGTCTTTCCTTGCGGTCTCCATCGCCGCTCTGTCTTTCCTTTGGCTTGTGTGTCCTCGATGCGCAGCGCTGTCTGTCTTCCTTGCGGATCTCCATCGCCGCTCTGCTTTCCTTGCGGTCTCCATCGACGCTCTGCCTTTCCTGCGGTCTCCATCGCCGCTCTGCCTTTTCCTTGCGGTCTCCATCGCCGCTCTGACTTTCCTTGCGGTCTCCATCGCCGCTCTGCTTTCCTTGCGGTTCCATCGCGCTGCCTTCTTGCGGTCTCATGCGCTCTCGTCTTTTTGCGGGATCCATCAGCTTTCTTTCCTGCGGTCTCCATCGCCGCTCTGTCTTTGCTGCGGTCTCATCCGCTCTGTCTTTCCTGCGGTCTCCATCGCCGCTATGTCATCCTTCTTGCGGTCTCCATCGCCGCTCTGTTTTCCTTGCGGTCTCCACGCCGCTCTGTCTTTCTTGGGTCTCCATTCGCCGCTCTGTCTTTCTTGCCGGTCTCCATCGCCGCGCTGTCTTCTTGCGGTTCCATCGCCGCTTCTGTCTTCCTTGCGGCCTCCCACCGCTTCTGTCTTTCTGCGGCCTCCATCGCCGCTCTGTCTTTCCTTGCGGTCTCCATCGCCAGTCTGGCTTTCCTGCGGTCTCCATCCGCGCTTGTCTTCCTTGCGGTCTCACATCTCCGCTCTGTCTTTCCTTGCGGTCTCCATCGCCGCTCTGTCTTTCCTTGCGGTCTCCATCGCCGCTCTGTCTTTCCTTGCGGTCTCCATCGCCGCTCTGTCTTTCCTTGCGGTCTCCATCGACGCTCTGTCTTTCCTTGCGGTCTCCATCGCCGCTCTGTCTTTCCTTGCGGCCTCCATCGCCGCTCTGTCTTTCCTTCCTTCTGTTGCTCTCCCTCCCTCAGTGTTATTTATATCATTCTGTTGACAAACACTTCCAATAAAATATTGCAACACCACATCAAAGCTCCGATCCTTCCATCAGTATATAACATGTGATTTTCATGGCAGCCCGTGTCCTGTGATTGCAATCTACTGAATGGTTCCTTTTGAAATTTGGCTATTATGCCAGTGACCTTAAAGCACACTACTAAAGCTGAAAGCGAAGCGTTGGCGTCTATGAAATTTGAGTGCTGATAAGTCTTATTGTTCTCAATGATTTGTTTACCTGAATAACCAGCCTGTTCTCTATGAAAAAAAAGAAAAAGTTAATTTCCAGATTTGTCTCATGTTCTGGGTTTTAATTTCATTTCCATTTTCCAAAATTAGAAAAGAGGCCGCTGTGCGAAGCGTAGTATAAACAGATTACGCCAAATTGCCCTGTCTGCAGTAAAATGCTGGTTAGCTACAATTGTATGATGACTTGTTTACAGTCCTGCCAGGTCATTTGTCCTTAAAGGGTTTAATAACTGGAAGAGAAGAACTGGAATATAGAAATTGCTATTAAAAGATACAGGAGGTAAGGGGGGGGGGGGCCCTTATTGATGAGGGGAATGGGCTCTTTGTAAACCATTATATTCTTTCTGAATAATACAGGGGTTTTATACACAAAAGAGTATCCGCATATAAAGCACATGTATCATTCACATGGTGTGCTCGGGACCCCTAGTCAGATCCTCAGCAATAAGACCTTGACCGAACAGACAAAAACGGGGCGAAAAGCAGAAGTGTTATTAGGAGGAAAACCTGTTTCACTAGTGTAAAGTTTAATAATAAAATAGTTTATTTCAACTTACTACTTATTGTATATAACTGGAAATTAGAGGAGTTATAAGTTAATGGCTTACTATCATGATTGGTCATTAATTTAAAGGAAATCTACCATCAATATGCATCATGATAAACCAGGGACACTTACTCATAGATCCAGGCACAGTGACTGCGGTAATCTTATTATATTTGTTGCCCATGGCCTCCTTCCTTCTAAAATCAACTTTTAAAATAATGCTAACGGTTAAAAGTATGCCACTTCTACTGTGTTCTTCCTCTGCTGTAGTGAGATTATATAATTCAGAGGTAGGAGGGAAGTACTGGGGGAGCAGGGATATGGGAGACATTGTAACAGCGCTTACAGCTACAGCACTGAGGGGCTTTGATAACACCCCTTAGAGCTCTTATCGCTCATCGGCATAATTTTTACAATTGATTTTAAATGGAAGGCCATGGGTGACAAATATAAGAAGATTGCCACAGTCATGGTGTCTGAATCTTTGAGTGTACCTGGTTTATCATGATGGAGTTTGATGGTAGATTTCTCTGCATCAGTCAGCTAATACTGGTGACCTTCCCTTAATATAATTTAAGAAATAGATCCGTAGGCTAATATGTTAATATAATCAAAATCTATGTAATAAATGCAGCTTTTACTCCTGGTCTCCTCACCCCAAATATAAAGGGGGAAATTAATGCTTTTTTTCTACTTGATAATCATAATAACAACATTTCTGCTCCTTTCTTACTCTTTTCTTTTTAGATATTTGATTTTGGCAAGAGACAAGTTACTGATTTATACAGAGAATGTCCCCTTCTTCATTGGTAAACATTCTCGGGAGTGCAGAACCTCTTGGCTTACACTCCATTGCCGAGCCTTTACCCTGTCCGCTCTGTCACATCTGCTCCGAGCAGCCGATGGCCTCCTTATCCTGGAGGGCAATGGCACAATAAGAACTAATGAAAGAAAGCAGCACGTTGGCGGCTGAGTAACTGATGTCATGTAATATCCCCCCACAGAGTCAGGACAGTCTTGCAGAAACCACTCCGGCTGGTAATTATGTTGGAAAGTACAGAGCAAATAAGCTAATGGAAACGCAGGAAATACCAGAAGGAATCGGAGATAACTCTAATTTGTCTGTGTGGGTCGTTACTGCATTGCAGGCTCGGATCTGGGTTCCTGGATACGGCTGCTGGTATATAGGTTAAACATCAAGGCTTAGATCATAGGAGGGCACATACTGTAGACGAGAGAGGAGAAGTATCAATCTTTCCCTAAAGATGGATAAACTCAGACAGCAAAAGTATTCAAATTTCAGCCATCTACATCTTTAGATCTCTGTCCTTGTAATCCCCATAAATTACAGTATTTTTCGGACTATAAGTCGCACCAGATTATAAGGCGCACCATCAATAAATGCCTGCTAAAACGTCTAGGTTCATATATAACCGCACTGGATTATAAGGCGCACCTTTTAATTTCCGAGTAAATCAAAGGATTTTTAGTGCGCCTTATAGTCCGAAAAATACGGTACTCTTCATTATGCCAGTCTATGAAATGATACTGACGGTCATTACATTATACATGCAATTTGTTTTTTGTCTTCTTGGGGGACATTACATTCTTGGAGAATGGAAACAACGTTTATGAAGAATTCTGAGTAAATTTGCACCCACTAAGATTATCTACACCACAATTATGAGTAGTATTTCTGGACTTTTTTGTTGCCTTGTTGGCAAGTGGGAGTGGCATTATGGAAAAAGGGTGTGGTTTGCCAGCAGGGTGCTTCAAAATTGCTCCAATATGCACTAGGGAGTCAAATGGTGTTCCAGATTTGAAGGAAATCTACATCAAAATCCATCAAGGACACTCCTAGATCCAGGCACCCGTGACCGTTGTAATCGTTTTATATTTTTTTTATCCATGACCCTTAAAAATCAACTTTTTAAATTATGCTAGTGAACCTGAGGGGGCTACCCTAGCCACTCTGTGATCTGACTGTACGGGCTGTTGGACTATCTTAACCTCCCCCTCCCTGCTCCCTCAGAACTTCCTCCATCCCATTGTGTGTTGAGGGAGCAGGGGGGATGGTGAGACTGTATAGCCAGAGCACAGAGGGGCTAGGCTCATTGGTATAATTTTCAAAGTTTATTTTAGAAGGAAGGAGGCCATGCATAACAGATACAAGAAGATTACCACAGTCACGGTGCCTGGATCTATGAGTAATGTCCCTGGTTTATGATGATGGATTTTGATGGTAGATTTCCTTAAAGATTTCCCTGCATTAAAGGGGTTGTCCGTAGGGTATAAAAAAAACCCTTGGGTGGCCAGGATGAGGTGAGTTACAAAAAATAAACCTGTACTAACCTCTGCGTTTTCCTTACTATCCAGCATCGGTGAATAGGACACATTTTAGGCTTTTCATTTGACTGTGAATCAAACCCCTTACACATTTGTGATAGAGTTGTATCCTAATTTTAGGTTAGTCTGAATTCATCAGGAAAACTTAGAAAAGTCTTTGCACCAGAAATTGTACTTGCGTCCTGCCGAGTGATCTCAAATTATACAATTCTACATGATGAGTCCAACTGGCAACTCTCATACCTTTCTCAATCTACACGCACATGTCTGGATTTAAGAAAATGAATGTTCATCATCTTGTTGACACTGGTAAAATTAAACCTGCGGCCATTATTGAGGCTGTAATTTGATTGTGTTCAGTTTTTGCTTTGGTAAATATTTAGTCTCACTGCCTGAGTTATAATTTATGGCCATTGTGGTGTTTGTTGGGTATATATCATGAGACTGCTCGCTCATGATGGAAAATGTGAGTGCATTGGACTTTGGAACTTTGTTGGGTGCAGCAAGTGAAAACATCTATGGAAAGTGCAGATCTTAAGTTGTCCAGGATTGACTACTAATGACCTATCTTGTGCTGTTCATTGTGTAGTAGCTATGTTGTACGGTTGCAGATAAGCTCACAATCAAATTAATAGGGTGGAAGGGGGTTAAGCATGGGTATGCAGTGTGTAAAGGGGCACCCACCTTTGGTTATGTGTGTTATGTAAAAACAACCAATGTCAGACAGACATCAATCTCCAATGAATGATCTATCCTAACTATTGTCCATACATGTCACTTCTGTTCACCCACTTTATTTAAAGGAAATCTACCTATCAGAATCCAGTATGGATAATCCAGGGACACTTACTCATAGATTCAGGAAACCTGACTGGTGGTAATCTTCCTATATTTGTTATCCATGGCCTCCTTCTTTCTAAAATCAACTTTTAAAATTATTCTTATGACCCGGAGGGCCTACTCTAGCCCCTCTGTGAACTGGCTTTACAGGCTGTTATACTGTCTTACCTGTCTTGCTGTACTCTGAGATCACAGAGGTGGCTCTCTTCAGGCTCATTATCTAAATTTTACAAGTTGATTTTAGAAGGAAGGAGAGGCCATGGATAACAAATAGTCACAGTGCCTGGATCTATGAGTTAGTGTCCCTGGTTTATCATGATGGATTTTGATGGGATATTTCCGTTAATTCACATTGATTTTTATCCCATCAGCCTCCTATTTTTTAATTAGTTTTTTTTTGGTCCTCCAACCAACCCTTTTACATAGCTTGAATATTTCACAGTGTATCTGCTCTTTTATCCCTTCTTGAGGCAATTACTTGCATATTGTGTTTTTTCTTTTTTTTATGCATTATGGTTTCGCTGCAGTTTTACAGTGATTATTGTTAAACAGTTTACCACAGTTTTGTCTGTAAAACCCTGAAAAAAAACGCAGTAAGAAAACAAAGCCTTGCACTCATTCCCATTGACCTGATATCCAAGGGCTCTTCCTCCCCTCCCCCTCTTCTGCCTAAAATACTGAAATTGTATGACCTTGACTGTTTATACAGGAGGATATGTCCCTTTTAGGTTTATCATAGACCTGCCTAGTAAAGTATTATAGGTTTAATGAGTAATCCCTTCTGCTATCACATCTGTAATTAGACATTTTTATATTCTTCCTTGTCTTTAAAGCAAACCCATAACCTGAGATTTTATGACCCTTATTGGTAATTATCTTCTATTACATTTTGTCTCTGTGCTTTCTACAATAGATAACCAAATTTGAACAAACTGAGGAAAATAACAATCTCCTTTTCACATAAAACATGAATTCTTTATTAACATTTTTAATTCTTTATTAATATTTAAAAAATGACCATGCATAAAATTAGATGCCTGACCACAATAATAGTCATCTATAAATATTTGAGCCTACTAGTCAATGTTCCTTTGTCCTTGTTGTATTTGCACCCAATCTTAAAAAGACCCCTATAAATGAGACTCTGTAGTCCTCTCACTGCCCAAAACTGTTACCGCTAGTTATCTTTCTTTTCCCCAATTCCTGAATAGTGTAACAATTTTATCTCTACCTTACTACTTTCACACTGCCACAGCCCGGATGAGCATTCGGCAGCGCGCTGGAGAGGAGGAGGAGGGTCTCCACTCGAACCTCCCTAGAGCTCTATCTTTTCTGCATGCATGGCACGGTGCCACACATTTGTGGTCACCATACCCCTACCAGGCGTCATAGCAGTCTATGGGGACACATATCTGGGGACGCTCGTGTGAAAGGAGCCTTACTTAAAGGAATTTTACCACTTATGATTTCTCTCTGTTCCACAGGATTGGGATTGAGGTCAAGCAACTAGGGATCGCTGTTTTCGACAAAATAACATAGAAGTAAATTGAGAACTGACTAAACACGATCCCCAGCAGTGCACTTGCACCCCAACCCCATCTGGAAATTGCTATGGGCAGGTTCATAACAGACAGTCAACCTGTTGTTGTTTACGGCCTGTAATGGCCTGTCAATAGATAGGGGGTAACCTGATGATCATTGGGACCTTCTCAGATCAGGAGCATATGTGGGTCTGTTGTACCTCAAACGAACTGTGGATAGGGCATCATTTGAATAGCTTTTTTAAGTTTTATACACATGTCCTTAGGACATATTTAGGAGCCATGAATTTAATCAGATTCCTTCATGTTGGATTAGGAAAGAAAAAGAAACTCAAATGGTGAAGGGGTCTTCTGGGGTTAAAATATTTATTAACTTAGGTGTAGAATAGGTCCTCAGTAATGGCTCAGTGGGGGTACAACATCCACTCCCCCTAAATCAGCTTTAGCTGATATATAAAAAATGGAGCACTAAGCAAACAGCTCTACAATTATGTGTACTGGCTGAACCGAGTCTCTGTAGCTAAGCTTCCATTCACACAAAAAGGGTCTGATATACAGTAACCTGGTCTAACCACTACACAGAAAATGGAGCTGTCTACTTTAGGTTTCATTAGCAATTACTTTGTTCCAAAAAGGCAACACAATGTTTTTGGCAGAGAAAACCCCTTTCATTTTTGTTTACAAAAACATTTATTTTTAATCTCCCAATCTTTTGTTATTTTGCGCATTCATAGTAACATGATGTGAACATGGCCATATAGCACTAGCAATTCTTCTAAATCTGCACCACCTCCACCATAGTTGGTGGTATCATGGCTGTGATGGTCTTCGGTGATGAAGGGATTTTGTTATTGGTACTAATAGATTCTGGTTTCAGTGTAGCAAACATCGGAGACATGTTCTTTTTTGCTCAGGACTAGGATAGCTAATAGAGACTCCATAAATACCGCTCCCTTGATGATACATTAATTGAATATTTGTTTTGAATAAATGTAATGAATTAGTCTGAAGCTCTGCGATGAATAACTTTTGAAGATTATTTCTTGGAATAGTATTTATACAGAAGTACTGCAGCCCTCCGTGTAAATAGAACATTATGAGCAATTGGTTTGAAGCTTTGTCATTCTGTATTCACATCTCTAGTTCAAATTCAGACCACCCCTCGACCTTTCAGTATGTCGTGGTCGCCAGGGTCGGGTACTAGTTCTCTTTGCAGAGGTCTAGCTGGTGTCGGTATATTGCTGATGATTGAATTAAACTTCAGCCTCCATTGATTCTACTCTCCATGTCAGTGTCTAACCCTTTAAAAGAGTGTCCATGTGGTATCAGATTATTAAATATTCATTGATTTGGGGAGAACTTCTGGATGGAGGGGCATCTGACCACTGGCACTCTTACTAATTGTCAGAATGGGGGTCCCATATCCCCCATTATCCCAGGCAGCAATGATCAGAAATAACCGCATTATAGGTGTCTGGTACGTGGTTACCAACCTCGGCTTACTAAGAACACATACACCCAAGACTGAGATGAGCATTTATGTCTATGGAAGAGTCAAAGGGAAAGGCAGTCGGCCGAAAAAAACCCTTAATGTATATCGGTAATCCCCGGGTTACATTGGTGCTTTAGGTTTAATCTTCAGTTTAATTTGTATGCAAGTCAGAACAGGTATGGTTTATAATTGCAACTCCTGACAAAATATTTTTTTTTGGCCCAATGACAATTGGATCTTCAAGGGACCAAGGATTATCAATAAAGCTTTATTAGAGGCACCTTGCTGCTGATCATTGTAGCCAGGGCATCCAAAGAGCTTCTCCAGAAGTCACAGTGGGCAGAGAGGTCCGTCTGTAACTAGGGCCCGTCTGTAAGTCAGGTGTCCTTAAGTTGGAGACTTCCGGTATAGTCCTCTTTAGCCTCCATTCAGATGGTGTGACATCATGTAGTCTTAGCCAGTCATTGTTATCTAGCAGTCTCGAAGAAGCAGGTGAATATAGTCTTGTATCTGTGGTTTCTTGTCTCCCACCAAATGTCTTCCTGGCTCTTGGTATTTATCCTTGTGCTAAGCTGTTGGCAGCAACAATAATACAACTGGTTCTGCTCCTCATAAGCACAATTGCTTTTTATTTGCAGCATTCTTTGGGTTTTTCTTTTCTTTGTTGGCATTAACTGGGGAAATAAATGAAAAAAGAAGTAAAGTGCATGAAGAGATGCAATTATAAAGATCTTTCAAACCCCCTACCCACATTATGTTATCTGGCTGGACATATAACCAGAAGGAAAGTAAATGCAATGGCAAATATCAATTCATTCAGACTTCACAGATCACAAAAAAAATTTATATAATATATTAGGGAAGATACAATAAATGTGATTGATCAAATAGGATCCATATGATAGATGATGGGATAGATACAGTTGATGCCATACCATAAATGTAATCCAATAGATATATTAGAAGGATACGATAGGATGGATGGATAAAATTGTACAGGATACAATAGAATGGATGGATAGGATATGATAGAATGGATAGGATACGATTTAATGGATAGATAGGATTGTATGCGATATGATTGATGGATAGGATTGGATACAGTAGAATGGATGGATAGGATCGGATACGATAGAATGGATGGATAGGATTGGATAGGATATGATATAAGGGATGGATAGGATTGGATACGATGCAATAGATTAGATATAGCTCTATAGCAGTGATGGCGAACCTTTAAGCGGCCGAGTGCCCAAACTGCAACCCAAAACCCCCTTTTTTATTGCAAGGTGCCAACCAAAAATTAAAGCAGTAACTTATTGCTCCCTGTTCCTCAACAACGTTCAATCATATTGGCCTACTGAGGACAAGATGGATAATTTGCATCATTTTAGCTTCTTTCCAGTGTTCCTCCGTACTCTGAAAATTGTGGGGCCAGCAGAAGGTCCTGTTGGGGTGGTGGCCCGAGTGCCCACAGAGAGGGCTTGGAGTGCCGCCTCTGGCACCAGTGCCATAGGTTCGCCACCACTGCTCTATAGGTTCTTAGAGCCCTCTTGATGTGTCTGTATTGATACGTTTTTGACTTGGTTAGAAAATTACCATTTCTTTTCCTAGAACTCTCTGCTTCTTCTAGATTATTCCTTCTGCAAATGTATCAATAAACACAAAACATAGAGTTCTTACAATAGACCCATAAACCTAGTATTTTCCATGAGTAGTTTACTACATTGGACATGACAGGTGCTCTAGAAATATATAGTTTATAATTCTTTACTATGTTCACAAAAGGTTAAAAGCAGGTGGCTTATCACTAGACGATCTTGTCTTACTGCCAGGATGTGCGCTGTGCTTTAAACTCTGCTCTCGCTATGATCTACCGGTATCTACAAGGGTTTGGTTAAGGTGAAGTCTTCTCTTTCTGAGTAAATGAGAAGCTGAATGACTCTACTCCTAACTCTTAAGACGGAAGTTGACGGCTTCTCAGATCTGAGTTTTTTTCCTCCTTCCGTCGTATTGTGAAGCTGATGGCAGATGCTCACAGTAACGTAAGATCTCTCTTTTCTTCTCTCTACAGAATGTTGGCTCTGCAAGCTCAGGGAGGAAACAGCAGGGAGCAAAAAACTGAGAGGTAAGTGCATCACAAACTTTTCCACTTTTCCACCATTATCAGAAATGTTTTTCACAGAGCAACACTCACAACAAGGAAGCTTGAACTCTACAATATGTTGCATCAGGGATGGGAGCCAAACCCTGCTGTGAGGAGATCTCCCCACTCTCTGGAGGGTGTGAAAGGATGATCTGATGTCTCTTTCGCTTCTTTTTTGCTAGTTTAAAACTATAAGTAAACAATGAGGCTTCCTCAGCAAGCAGAGATCTTGAAAACAATGAAGAATTGATACAGAAAGTATATTGGAAAATTGTAAAGATTTTTTACGACACAAATATCGTCAATTATTTGCAGAAAGTTGTCAACCCCTTTAACTACTGTAGTTCTCCAATTTTTTTAATGCACTTTCTCTATAAGTTGAGTTTTGGGAATCATTTTGGTTTGTCAGAAAGGCCTCATGACACGGTGACCATTGACTCTGCACCAGTTGGCATTATCTTAAAAGTTTCTTGTCATAAGTTTTGACCCCCACTGTTTTGACGCATGCCATGTACGCTTCATTGACATCTCAGACGGTGCCTGTACTGTACCTCCACTGTCCCCTTGCTAAAGGCATTAAAAAGGCTTAGATGGGAGGGGTTTGCTCCCAAGAATTAACAATTTTTTTTTTTGTGGTAGCCCCTCCCATTTAAGGTGCATTGATGCCTAGGCAAGGGGTTAGTGGAGGTGTAGGAGGTGTCTAAGATGTCACAGAATAGGAGATAAATGGGAGCAGTTAGTAGGGATCTCCCTGAAATCTGCACAGTGGGGACCTCAATTTCCCCAAATGAATCTTAGGATTTCAGGGATTGGCTTCTCCTGGAATTCCTTTACAAATCATTGAAGCTCAATTTCATTCTAATGGAATTCCGGAAAGCCTTCCAAGACCAGCTAATTCTGGAAGTTCTTTGCAATTTAGGCATAGAAGAGTGACTTGTGCCAAACGCAGGGGGTCCAAATGGCATTCATGGTAATTAACCCCTTTAATGACCTAGGACTAGTCCATTAATATGTTTGGGCTGGAAAATACTTTTAAGTTCGTTTTAGATTTGTTTTCTAAGGAAAAGACAGAGTAGTAAAGGGTAAAGCCTCGCACCAACCGCTATAGCAAATGGTACTTGCTGTCGCCCACCTGTGAAGAGAACAGACACGCAGTTAAAAAATCGGGAATAAGCAATATTACAGAGAAGCGTAAAACATTTTATGATCAGCGCCAGGAAGCATTTGTGATTACAGCTTTAGAAACCCCAACTTCAGCATTTTCTCTCTTCACTGCAACATGTGCGTCACAGATGATGAATGAGCCATTGATTGACCCCTCCTAGCCGGAATATCGGGACATCATTAAATCCTTTGTAAGGGTTAGGGCAGAAAGCTGCTCCCTTTTAGATAAGATAATTTAGGACAGAAAATGCACTACTGAACATATGGAATACAGTTTTCTCTACCAACGATATAAAAATGCACCTGCAATAATATTAGTATTTCTGATGATTGTATAAACTGCATAAAGTATTATATATATTCTTGAGTATAAGTCGACCGGAGGATAAGCCGAGACGCCTAATTTTGCCACAAAAACTGGAAAAAATTATTGACTCATAAGCCTAGGGTAGGAAAAGCAGCAACTAATAAAATGTATTCATACAATGTCCATTATCAGAGGCCCCTTTCCAGTAAAGGATTTTAATTTAGGCAGTTTAGGCAGTAAACCCAGGACCCAAGACTTCTAGAGGGCCCATGGCCACCAAAACCACCCACCAAATTTTATACTGAGTAGAACCACTGTTCCTGTTCTCAATACACATGTTCAAAGGAGCCACTTCAGGATCTTTGAAGGTCCTCCAAAGGTCCTGATACCACAGATTGAAAGCAGACAGAAGGGATACATCCTCTATTACATCCTTCACTTCAATCTTAATTCTATAACCACATGTAGAAAGTGAATCCCAGACCTGTAGGCGCTATAATATGCATACAGCCCAGGGCCGTTGGCACCCCCCCCCCCTCCTAAAACAAATACCCGGAGGTAAGCCCCCCCCTAAAAAATATAAAACTTACTTCTCGCCCCCCCCCCGAGCCCCCCCCCCCCCCCCCCCGCCGTTCTCTTCTCTCCTCAGTTCTAGCTTTGGATTGGACTTGTGGGGGTAGACATGTCTATGCTCTATGATTGCGCTCACATGCTGTGACATAATCAGGGAGTAGCACATTACATCATAGTGTGTGCTTTTTCGGTAAAAAATTGTGTCCAAGGTAGACGTCCATATATGTTAATGGGGAAACGGTCAGCTATACGTTGTCATCCCAATTGTTTTTTTGTGGGTTATTCCAAGATGCCCCTATGTCTTGGATAGCTGCTGGCTAAATCCTCTTTAGCATGTGTGTTCCCTACTGGTGAAAACCCCCCCATCCACACAACTCAAAAACAATGGGGCAGATTTATCAAGTGTCTGAAAGTCAGAATATTTCCAATTGCCCATGGCAACCAATCACAGCTCCCCTTTAAAATATTCATGAGCACTAGTGAAATGAAAGCTGAGCTGTGATTGGTTGCCATGGGCAACTGGAAATATTCTGACTTTCAGACTGCTTGATAAATCTGCCCCATTATCTGTGCTGGACTTGTTTTCTCCCCGATTTAGAGATTATTCAATATTCACTTTGCTGTTGCCGATTGCTTCATAAGATTCAATTTCGGTTCTGAACCTATTCGGTCTGAGACAATGTTATTTTATTTGTCCTGCAAATTGGTATATAACCACCTCTAGACCTTTTTAGTAAAATGACAAGATCTGAAGTCTAATGGATGAGGTGCAAACGGGCAACATTGGCAACGATCAAAAGTCCATCAAATCATTGGACTTTTTAGCAGATCCAGTAGACTTGTTGTATATACTGTACAATATTCGTCTAAAGTAAAACCCAGAGAATATTTGTGACTAATGACTGGTGCTCATCTCTACCCCTATATACTTCTAGTGGTTGACTGGTGTTGAGGGTTAAGCTTTTTTCATGTAATGTTTATAATCACCTTTAGGTGATGACTGGAATGATCTTGGTTTTAGATGATCCTAACAAGACCCCTGAAGAGCATTTACTACCAGAATTTGGGCAACTTCCATTTTTTCAATTTTGCAAATATTTGAATGGTCACAGGTTTACTGATTTATGATTTGTAGCCATTGATTTTATGGATACATGATCTCACAAACAAAACTTTGAGGAATGTGAAGGTCCATTAGGTCCCTTAGACTTCTGTGGTGTTGTATCGCAGCTCTATACTTGATGGAGTTTGTATGGAGTCCAAGTAGATGAGGTATAAGGTTAAGAATGTGCTATATAATAGAGGAATTTTCTCGAAATGTTCAATGTTTCTTTTCGAGTATTCTACTTATCTCGTTCTACAAGCTTTTTTGCAATTTTGGAGGCGTTAATGATAATTCCACCATTGACCTGTGTCCAGCAAATAACTCCTTAAATATCAGATAAGTAAATGCATTTAGCAAACAGCAGGTACAGATCTAAACCAGGCTCTATATGCTCTCTGGTGTGACAAGTCTTTAATCCATTTTTTGCAGTGAATGTGTTTTTCTGACGTTTTGACATTTAGTAGGGTTTAGTTTTGTAGGATCTTAAAACCAGTAGACATATTGCAGTGTAGGAGGCAGTAAATTACTAGCACTAGGCTTAAACAACAGATATTTTGTCAGATGACCCCTACATATTTGCAAGCTTGTATAATCTTTGTGTGTCAGAGAGGAATGTGATGTATTACCAAACACCTTCTGCACATTTCGTTATCTATGGAAGAAGGATAGAGGTCCGCCTGCGCTCTGTGGCTCCCATCACCCCTGGCTCATTACACTGCAGTGAATCATTTCAGTAGTGCAGATACTGATGATTTTTCGGTGTTCCTCACTGATCCTTACCGGCACTCTTGACCTTGTAGTGAAGAGCCTATTCCTCGTTTATTGCCGTACACATTCAGGTTGCTTGAAAATTGGATGGAAGATATTTCCCTTGACGTTTTCCTGGAATATCTTCCATCTGTTCTTCTGGTATTTAAATGCGAATGGGAATGCCCATCATAGCCATTGTAGCCATGATGTAATTGGATTGACCTTGCTAGTACAATATATGTATGGATACACTGGGCCAAGGTACAATAGGATCTCCCTATTACGATGACCACCTATTCCATAAGGCAAAAGAATACTGCACATAGTGATGTCACCATACTACATAGTATAGACACGTACATAGAATATATACAAATAAACGTTATCCATAGAACGGTTATCGATATCGACAAAAGGGACCCACAGTGATAGGCTGATGACATAAAGTCAGGTAAATAGGAGCATTAACACAGCTCGACCACTACAAGAAGAGTCCAAGTCTTCTTCTGGCTCCAGGTCATGTAAGCTGATTGACCGGGGTCCCCAATGTCCTGTGGAGAGATTATCCATTAATGAGCAGGAAACCCTGGTCCATAACGAGTCTTTGTCCATATAATTGTCTAGATTTACAAACAAAAGAAGTTCCCTGACCCAGTTTTATGTAAAATAAGTGAGTAATAGAATTAATCAGCTGCAGATTGCACTTTCCACAAAATTCCATTCCGAGGCTCTTAGAGATCTGGCAAGATTATTTTTTTTTTCTATTTTGGAGCAAGAGGAAAGAAACTTGATATGGCTTTGTGTTTAGGTTCTTAAAGAAAAGGGAAGGTAATGATTACCATTGGTAAATAAATGCTCCACTCAAAATAGGGAACTACTTTTTTTGAAAGTATCAGGCTTAAGCTACATGACGAAGACCGTTGACTGGTCCTGGACCACAAACAATGAGCCCATGGTCCTTTGCTTGTGGCCCCTGTGTCATTGGCATGTGAGGTCTACTCCAACACCCCTGACGATAGAAGAGAATGTCTGAACCGCAAACTCTGGCAAGACTAGGACCGGCACTTTTTGAGAAGAGTTTTTTGGCTCAGGCAGGCAGTTGGAAACCCAAGCCGTGTGAATGACCCCTTTTGAAATACTTAGGAAACAACATTGAAACAATGGATACCCAGTCAAAAACACCTTAGCACTTGGGCTATGCTCATAACACATCAGTCAGGCATATGCGAAAATCACCATCAAACTCCAATCCAACTGGATGTCTATAGGGAACATTTTGGGCTGTTTTAACCCTAAAAAAGCAAAATAAGCAATAAATAAATTCTTGTAAACAACAGAGCAGTGGAAGTTTGCTATGTTGTTACACACCATGTGTCAGTGGCCTAGAGGCACCTGCCAGATCACAGGAAACAGAGCAAGTTGTGAAAGTACAAAACAGCCACTCCCTGGACGGCTGCACCGCCTGAACTTGACTGCATTTTTCAGATGGGGAAACCGATGACGTTCATAACTGTGGAAAGAGAACATATTTCTGAAGTTACAACAACTGGTATAAAAATGAGAAAAATGCATTTTATTTTAAGAGAAAATCTTAATAGAATTTAGACTAATTACTAAATGTATTTGAACCGCCCCAAGGTTATACAAAGTAAAAGACAAGGGTTACTTATTTCTATGTATTATGGTTTTATTCAAAATGGATTTTTAGGAATTTCACTTAACAGGAATCTCCTTAAATGGGAGGCCATTGAGGCAGAATTTGGTCAACTAACTTTATGCTTTCAAAACTTACTGACCTACCTACAAAACTTGAACCTCTAAAAAGCCCACTACCGCTACTTTGCAGCACAATAAATTGACTATTCTCAAGTTTTAATACACTTGAAGGTCCTTTACCTTTAAGATCTTTGAATGGACCTTACCTTGGATATCAGTAGGGCCACCTATGTGTTACTGCAGCTACATGACATAATGTTACTCGTACTCCATTGGGGACCTTGTTATCAGGTCAATTCCCCCAGAAATCAGTAATCCGCGAACTTGCAGAAAGAATTGGTCAAAGAAAATGACAACATCTGAAACAATGTATCAAAATTTGGACAAACAAAAAGACAGATGTTATGGACAAAAAGTAACAAGTTTATTTAATGAAATTCAAACATGGAAATAAAAACAATTAAAATTCCCATGATAGGGAAAACAGTGGACCCCTAGTGTCCAGCCCCAATATGTAGTACATACAATATGTGATAGAAATTGAATGAAACACCAATACATAGGTACATAGTACTGAATAGAGAATGTATAGATCACATTACCAATGGATAGGGTGCCGGGCTGGAGAGACCAGGGGGTCACACGTGCCCCACGCGTTACGCCCGTCAAGCGGGCTTCCTCAGGGGAATCGGTATTCCTTTGCAAAAAGATCTTTACAATTGGTAATAAGACTAAAATGTTCGGCCTTTCAATGTCATACTTGATTTTGGATTGTTGTGACTAGATTTTTAGATTAATCCAAACTAATTTTTCAAAAGATTTGATTTCGGTTTGGATCTATTCTGGATTCCAAACTGATGATGTTACTGATGATTGTCGTGGAAATTAGTATATAACTCCCCTTTGTCCTCTAAAACATTTATCTTGTTTCTTACATTTTTTAATGGATTTTTCATTTTCCCTCACCCATCCCATCTTCTTAAACTTAGGGATGATTGACCGCAGTACCCAGCCACTGTTTCATCCAAAGCAATGCTGATGGAAGGTAACAAGGCATAACCCCCGGAGAGCTTGACCAGAAGTGATGGTCGTGTGGACTTGGCAGTCGCCTTCTGTGACCTCCATAAATTGTGATGATTTGCCTCTTGTATAAGTAGAAGAGGAGCCAAATATCCTCCTTTTCTACTCTTCTCATCTGAGAATGATCCCATCACGTCTTGTGGCGCCAGGAGCCTGCGCAGGCCTGATCACGTCACTGCAGGATGCTTTCCTTGGCGCTCTTTAAAATTGTATTAAATTCTCCAGTTATCATTGAGATTTATTGTGAAGTTAAATGCGCCTGTCTCTAGTGTGATACCGGAATGATGCATTAAGCAATTTACCATGAATTCCTCCATGGACAAAAGCTCTGATGCTATATAATATTGAGGGGATTACGGGACTTGGACACTTTTCTGCCTATAAATCTTCCTTTTAAAAGTGTCCGCAGTTTTACTGCGATACATTGTTAGGATCTGATGTATCATGAACATGTGAGAGAGGAGAGATCTTATAAACTCATGTATATGGTCTCCTAAATGTTTCTTAACCCTTCAATAGATCTAATCTTAATTATGTATCAAAAAAATAAATATATAGTATGCCTTAGATGCAGTTATAAGCCTTAGATCCATAGATTTCATATCAACAGTTTCTGTTATTAGTTCAGCTCCAATTCATTTATCAAAACCATGAGGCAGCAGGCCCCGTGTCTCTGTGATGTGCTGGAGTACTGTATATTCAATCATGTATGCCGCATACATTTCAAAAACATCTCCAGAATCTATTGTTTAACTTGAAACACCTAAAAATGCTAATTGTCACTCTGATTCACTCTCGACTAGACTACTGTAACTCCCTACTAATCGGTCTCCCGCTCACTAAACTCTCTCCTCCACAATCTGTTCTTAATGTAGCAGCCAGGCTCGTCTTTCAGTCCAAAAGCTACATGGGCGCCTTCAGTCAATGCCAGTCACTGCACTGGCTGCCATCTCCTTCCAAATACAATTTAAAATAATAACCCTCATCCACAAAGCTCTGCACAGTGCTGCATTTACCTACCTCTCCTTTCTCATCCCTGTCTATTGCCCCACTAAGCTCTTCAATCTGCTCTGTAAACCTAGATTATTATTTTCCCCTAATTTGCACCCCCCGCTCCCTTCTCCAAGACTTCTCCCAAGCTGCACAAATTCTCTGGAATACCCTACCCAAGTCTATCGAATGAGTAACCAACCTCTAAAGCGTCAAACGTGCTCTTTATTTTGTTCCCTAAAAAAAAATATGGACCATATACAAGCTCTTATACCTCCTGTGTCACCCATTTACACCTCAAAAATAATTATTTATCAAAAATAAATTCACTTATCTTCTGCAGTTAAAATGGGTTGGCCACTTATAAGATACTTTAAAAGGGCCCCCTCCATATTCTGGAAGCCATCAGGACACAGAACATCACAGGGAGTTCAGAGTCCTGCTGCAACGAACTGGAAACTTTATATGGGTAATTATAATATGAGTGACCATATTAGGGTCTCATACTTACCCTGTTAAAGGGGTCGGCCACTTATAGCAAACTTTAATATAAGTATTTATGGGACACTAATATTCACCTAACAGGTTTCCTTTAAAGAGGTTATTCGGAGGATAGGGAATTGGTGTTATTTGTAGGATAACCTCTTTTAGGCCACTTCTGAAACTAGTGATTGGCATTTTTTTGTGTTTTGGAGGTTGGACTGAGAACTAAGCAGGCCTTATAAGCGTGAACATGAAGGAATAAGTTAGCAATAAAATATTGCAATAACAGTGTGAGATTTTCACCAATTATGTCAGCAGGGCCAAACCTCGATACAAAACTCTTAAAAATACTGCAAACTTCCAAACACAACACATCCTGCAAAAACCATCCTGCAAAAGACATCCGTATATGCAAGTAGCAATCCTGATCACAACCTAATAGTGGGATCTTTAGTCTAAAATTGTAGCATGAAAATGTAATTACTGCAAATTTCGTGTCATTTTGCTGCAATTTCACAGTAATTGTGATAAAAAAAGCCACCACATGTACAGCGTGAAAACCCAGCCTCAAACAACCCAGCCTCAAACAACCCAGCCTTTCATGAACGAACATCATTCCTCCAAATGACAAGTCAATGGATGGTAATTATTTTTTTTTTCCTTCATTGTATTTACATGAATGTTTTTATAATAGGACGCGGTGAATAGAAGATATTGCACGTCACCAGAGTCTCTAGTCTTGTTTTCAAGTATTTTGTGGATATGATTAATGTTAGAGTTTATGGCACTGTTAGCCTGGAAGGAAGAGGACTGCCCGGGGCAGTTTGGCACCCCAGGCCAGTTCTTTGCGTGGCAGTGCTCGGTCCCCAGCCTTGCCCTCAGTCACCTTGTATAAGCGGCAAGCGCACGCTCCGACACACACGATACACGGGCTGATATCCACAGGCGGCTCTAGAAGAGAGAAAAAGCCTTTCCTGCTTGCACTTACTCGGTGATGATTTGTTTGCTGGCGCCGTGCCATATTCCTCAGGATTCCTACATACTTTTGGTTTTCCAGCAGCGCGGCTGACGCTTGCCAGAAAATGTGATAGTTTTCAGGATCTGAGGGAGGGCATGTGGGGAATCTCACTGGGACTCTTCTGATTCCTTTGCTTCCATGCAGTAAGTGTTGACTACAAAGTCAACTAAATATTTTCGTTTTTGTTATTCGTTGTATTCTTTTTCTCTAATTGTTCTTGTCATTTTATTTTTTGCAGTTTCACTGACTAAATCATTGTATATATGTATATTTTTTATTAGCTGTGTCAACGTATTCTAAAACAATGTATACAGACTATAATCTAACAGGAGGTGCTGAGGGAGCAGGGGAGAGAGGGAAGCCCCAGCATTGAGGGGCACTGATTACACCCCCTAGAGCCCTTCTGGTTCATAAGCATAATTATAAAAGTTGATTTTAGTAGGAAAGGAGGCCATGGATAACCAATATAAGACGATTGCCACAGTCACGGTGCCTGGATCTATGAGTAAGTGTCCCTGGTTTATCATGATGGATTTTGATGGTAGATTTCCCTTAACCATAAAATATATAGATGGACTTGGTCTGTTTGGAGCACATACATGTAAGTAGATAAAATATGAAGACATAGGGGCAGATTTATTAAGTGTCTAAAAGTCAGAATATTTCTAGTTGCCCACGGCAACCTATCACAGCTCAGCTTTCATTTTACCAGTGCTCATGAATATTTTGAAGGGAAGCTGTGATTGGTTGCCATGGGCAACTAGAAATATTCTGGCTTTCAGACACTTGATAAATCTGCCCCATAGTTGGGGGAATTCATTAAGACTGGAGACAAGATCTGAGTGTTTTTACGATAGTTTCCATCTGCCCCGCTCCTCCCCCCAACACACCCAGAGTGGCATGTGGGTCGGGGAAAAAGCAAAACCGACAGTGAAGGAATAATGAATCTTCCCCATTGTGTGCACACCAAGAACAGCAATAAATTCTCTGTTTTCTCTACTATTTTACTATAGTTACCTCTCCTGCATTATTTATGGTTGTCTTGAATAGCATCCACTTATAATATCTTCAAGGTGCTATCCACCAAATGCTTGCAACGTTCTTAGAGAGGAATCATAAGACATTGGCTGGTCAAAGCAGAATGTTGGTTGTTTTGGGAGTGCCCATCAATGAAATAATCCTCCATGGACCCTGAGATCGCACCTCAGGTAAAAATTGTACAGCATCAGACTGCTTAGTTTTGAAAGTTTACATTCTGCCCTAATGATACCTAGTTGTCATACTCGTAAATAAAAAATGTCATATTCTGGGGTTTTTGATTAATAAAATAACTTATAGCTTTTAACCGATCCCCTTCCTCTCTGCTTCCTGTGGGAAGTTCCAACACACAGGAATTGCATCCCCTGCCAATCTCTGGTCGCAGTAAAGGAAATCAGGAGGGACGAGGTGGAGGGACAATAGATTGACAGCTGTGGTGGTGGCGACTAGCACTTTTCTTTTATTATATCGTATTGAGCAATATTTAAAGCAAAAAAGAATAAAAACAAAGAGCGTCAGCTTTCAGTGAACCTAGTTTTTTTTTTTTACTTTCAATTGGACTCAGTGTAGTTCTTAAGCATTTCTATTTATCTTTGTAGGCTATAAAACCTCAAAAGACCTTGTTTTCTTGGAAAACTTGTGAATTTCTATTGATTGATGCTGTTATCCTTCGGATTCTGTGCTGCTTTATATGGCATGGCATTGGGGTTGGTAATCCACCTTGCTTTCTATGTTGTGTTTTCCTCCAGGTGTAATACATAGCACAAGGCTCATTGGATTGACTATTGACCAAGTGTTCCAATAATTCTTTTTATAGTATGTTGCTGTGTTGTCTGTCACCCCTACTTTTTTAAACTCCCTACAGGATGTTCTGGCGTTGGGGGTGCCCTCTATGATCTTTAATCTAGAAAATACTTAAAAGGGATCTACCACCTCCATCATATATTATAAGATACTGGCAGCATGTAGTGATTCCTAACATATCTTTATTACCTCTGCCCATGATTTCGAGATATTCCCAGTTTAATCCATATGCTAATGGGGCTGTTGGTGCACCCAGGACATGTTTTTAGTACACAGGACCTGGCTATTCCATCCTATATCACCTCCCTCTTCTTCCAGTCTAACCCAATGTTTTCACAAGACACATCTTCCTACTGGATGGAGAGGAAAATGGCCTAGGAAGGAATAGCAGTGCTCTGGGTGATGAGTACACATCCTGGGTGCACTTACTGCCTCATTTACATATAGATTAAAAATGATTAAAATAAAGTAGAAAAAATGCATAATAAAGATATTTGTTTCCAAATCATGCTATAAACAGAATGTAAAGCTTAGAACGGTGATAGCCTCCCTTTATTCCTCTTCCTCTATTCCTCTGTCGAAGAGTAGCTCCATCTTGGCTAATGAAGAAGGCTCTTAATAGGGCACCCTTATCAAAGGTTACAACTTGAGGAACAGCACTCATACCTGGACCCAGAAGCCTTAGGGCCCCATAAGATATCATTTACCACCCCAAATAGATTAGTACTATCAATACATCATAGGTGGTGGGGGTCAGTTATGTAATTTACATTAAGGCCCACCAATTTCAGATTACAGCCCCTCCCCTCTCTATATGTATTCCCTAATGAGGCATATGGGCAACAATTGTTTTTACAAGACAAACCTTTTGTTGTAGGAAAAGTAAGTGATAAGCCTATCCATATTCACAGGGCCAGTGCCCGCAATGGGCATACCCGGGCAAGTGTCGGGACCCACATAAGTCTGTACATGAGGCGGCTTTTTTTTAATGATAAATTAGGGAATATTTTAGGGAACAGGAGATTTTTAGTTTATGAATTTTTTTATGACGCCATGTGGGTCCAATGCAAAGGGGCCCACAGAGGCTCTGTCGCCCAGTAGCCTATTGAAACCTGGAGCCGACCCTGCTTATTCATTACAGGCCTGGTTTTCTCCGTGCTATTCTTCCCTGATGATGCTTCCGTCACGATTTATGAAATAATCCTCTGGGCATTACAGTCAGTCCAGCATTAATGTCCTCTTCTAAAGAGATTACTTCTATTATTGTCTAATATTGCGAGCATTTGTCCTGGTCTCATCAGCTGTTGTTGGTTTTAAATGTCAGGACATTCATTGAGTTTATTATCCGGTTTTCAGATCCTAATGTAAAGCGTTTTGTCTAGGACTTTATTTATGAAGCTATTATCTACAGTAGATTCAGTTACGACTGGAAAGTTGTCATCATGCTCTCAATCTGCAACATAAATAGATTTCGGAAAGCCTGATTTTATTCCCCCCTATTCTAAGGAGATCTGGGTAGTTAAGTGTTTGTTCACATTTTAAATAGTTACACAGTGTTGTAAGGCATTTTTCTAACTGGTCTGTTCTAAGTGTTAAAGAAGGATTTGAACATCATGGGAATATAAAGTCCATCCTCATTTGGGGACTCTTTTAGCATACTGGCTACCTCATTGGAAACTGGCACCCGTGGCACTTAATGGTTATCTTCTTCTGGCACCCGTGGCACTTACTGGTTATCTTCTTGTGGCACCCGTGGCACTTGGCGATTGCCCTCATTTCCCTCTAGCTTCACCCTATCCCCTTTCTATAGTCTTTGTGATACAACATACAAACGTATGTCTCATCCTGCTAATCTAGCTCATGTTTCTCTCAGGGGTTGGGCTTTGTAGGTTTTACTGCTTTGCCAGCACAGGGGCAAGTTTGAGACCTAAAACATGTACCTACTTTACTTATGCTAACTCTTCCTACTTCCCAGTTGTATACTCTGCCAGAAGGTTTGGAAATGTAGGTGGCCCCAACAGTGGTGATCTGAAAGACATTGGGCAGGTCACTGTTGAACGTCACCCAGGTACATTGCCGATCCCTCTCCTGTCGCCAATGAGACCTCTGATTGGCCACCGTGTTTGTGACAGCGTGCACAGCAGAAATGTGGAGCCGGATCAGGGTAAATACTCTTATTTGTTCCTCTTCAATTTTCTAGTGACCATTTTAATAATCTTTGGTCCTGCTCAAGACCGTGCACGGCAGGTTAGGTGCTACTTTAGCCGGTTGTTTTATCTTAAGACACAGTACATTGAGGAGGATGAGTGGGACAACATAGCTGAGCACCTTGGAAATTGATTTCTATATATATAGTTTTAATTGTAATCAAAATCCAAAAAAGGTTTTTACAAAACGGTTAGATTAGAGGAAATTCCAATCTTTAAGATGATGGATAAGAGACCCTGTCATAGGAACATCACTTATTGTTTCACTTTCTGACATTGTAGGTAGTGCAATATATCTTGGTATTTTCTCAGGATTTTTTATACCCACATCTGAATTTCCAGCTATGTTTATTTTGTTCTAGGTCTCCTCTGTGTCTTTTATGGGATGTTTTTACGTAAACAGGCAGAGTTGTTTTTGTTGCACCTGGAAATGACTCGACTCCCTTGTGTTCTCAGCATTGTATGAAGCTGTAAGCAAGGAGCACATTTCACTGTTAACCCCCAGGCAATGAAAACTACCAGTTTCCTTCTCAACATACAATACCAAAAAATCAGAGGCTGAGAGAATCTAAACAGAAAATTATCATAAATAAATGTGCAAAGATATTCATATACTTGTCTCACGGCACGAATAAGGTGGGATTTCACCATTGGTTTCCCTTCTCATGTAATAGGAAAGTTCTAGTAAAGCTGTCTGTAGGTATTTACTTTTTTATGGAATTCAATCATTCTATACAAATTTATTTTGGGAGAAAGATAAAATCAAACTCTTTTAAAATACATTTTAAAATACATTTAAAAATAATATTTGCACAAAATAATCCTTGGGGGTGGGGGTACAGGCAATATGGCTGCCAGCTGTAAACCAATTATTAACAAGTACTAAAGAACTTTAGTTATGGTCAAAGATGTATAAATATGCCGCCTCTACATTACAAAGGGAAAAAATATTAAAATAAACACTAAAAGGGACATTTTATTGTCAATTTGGCATAGAAAAAGATGTAAACCCACTGTTCGAGCAAAAAAAATGAAAATTTTTCTCCAACCTCGCCGGTTTTCAAATGGGGGCCCTGGCAAGAGCAGGGACACGATAATTGTTGAAAAGAGGGTGATGGGGGGGAACACAACCTGTTTCTGCCGTGAAAACTTGCTAAAATTGACTCGAGACTCTACTGGTATCAATTGCAGAAAACTACACAAGGGTAAAGTGGTATTAAGACCATTATGAACAATGCCATCCTTGATCATTGTCCGGCTAAGAGTTATGTCCTAAATGATTGATTGAAAACCACTTACTACTTAAATACCACAGACATTAAAATGATTTCAAGTTGAAAAGTCTTATTCATCATCACTGATAATGTTAACATTAGGCATAAAATTTACTTTGCTGTCACTTTAATTGGATGTTCAGTAGGGAAAAAAGTGCTGTAAATTATGAAAACTAATAATACTTGCCCAACCAATCCCCTACCAAATTTTACCCCACAGAACCCAAGTTGCTGAGTACCCTGAGTCTTTACTTTCTATTCTCTAGGCTAGACCATTGCTGACAAACCTATGGCATGGGTGCCAGTGGTGATACTCGGAGCCCTCTCTGAGGGCACCCAGACCATAGCACCAGCACAGAGTTCACCAGACAGGACTCAAGGACTCCTCCTGGAGTCCCCGGCCACCCAGGTCGTGTTGTGGATCAGTGCTATTTTAAAGCAAAATATCCTTGGCAGCCTGGGACTACCGGAGGAGCAAGAAGTTGTTGACAGAGCTGCAATATCATTATCTGGATGCTGATATGATGGAAAAGCAAAAAGCAAAAAGGTACTGCTTAAATTGCCATGTTGGCATTTTGTTAAAGTTTGGGCACCTGGTCTCTAGAAGGTTCACCATCACTGGGTTAAACATTCTTTGTATTGAAGGAGAACACAAAAGCAGAGCCACTGGATGACGGAGCTAGATTGGAATGGTAATGTGTTTCTTACTGCTTTCCAGACAACCTCCAAAAACATACGTAGACCCTACTCTCAAGCTTTAAGAATCCAAATAATAAGCCTTGATCATCTTGATGTGTTGAGCTTTGTAATTCTCCTCAGTAGCCATACACTCTTACTCATCCTAAGTACTATCATTAGCACTTATTGAATTGGAGGATTTCATCAAAGCCAGAAGGAGAAATGTCAAGCTTTCATTTCAAATTGCCCGTATGGTTGTGTATAGTTGTAGACAATGGTGGTTTTTGTGACGGCTGTGCATGGAGGAAGCCTTTGGTTAGAGTTTTCTAGCTCACTTCACTTATTTGAGCTGCTCGTGTTTTCTTCAGTGCGTTATTTCTGCCTCTTGTTTACTATACTTGGTTTCCTCATTTGGAAACACTCACATCCGAACTCCAGCGTCCTAGATAAATACTATTGTTTCTACGTTTAGCCTTTGTGTGTATCATTTGCAAATCGAATACAATATTTTACAAACTTACCCCATCATGAGTGGCTTGTTTAAATAAGGACCTACCTGTATATCAAACGACAGCTAAAGTGGTTCACCTAAAGAACTGGCGTGATTTCTTATCATGTGAGACTGTGAAATATGTGTTCCATGATTGTGCGATCACACAGCACTGTCCCTCGTTTCTCTTCTGAGTAAGAGCAGTATCTGGCTTCTGGTTAGGTATTACAGCAGAGTCGACACACTAGTGAGTATGATGAAAGAACACAGTTGTGTGGGGAGACTCCCAGCTAAAATCCTGTAATATACAAGCAATTTTCACAATCCTGCTGCTACTAACAACACACAAAGGTTTAGTTACATTTCCTTTTAAGGTCTTAATTTTGTACCATTTGCTCTTATTCATTATGAAGCAAACATACCTTGAGAATGCTTTAACTACACTGATGCAGGATCATATTTGTTTGATCCCTGAGGTGAGTGGTTTTGCTGAAAAAACAATTATAAAACTATGATGAGGCTTTGCTGCTACTGTGGCTGCTCCGGCGCTTCTTCTTTTACCCTAATTATGCACTGCTTCAAAGAATGCTTTATCGAGAGGCAGAAGTAATCAATCTCTGCACTATCCCCCAGCTGCTGTGTCTGAGTCGTCCTGCTCAGGTTTATTAGCCCTGTCTGGACAGTTCAAGAAGCTCCGTGTGATGTGTTTATGAATGGCAGCCAGTGTGCACCCTGCTTTCCCATGGACTTGAATCTTAAAATAGTTTTTTGAGCAAAACCACTCGGATCAGGAATTAAACAAGATATGTTTCTGCATCAGTGCAGCTAGAGAATTTTCAAGATATGGTTTGTTCATAATGCATAAAAAACAAATGTAGTATCCCCTGGCAGCCGTTAAGATGATTAGTCATCTTTATAAAACGCGGGAAAGGAAAGCTTAAGTCCATTCTGGTTGATGGTGAATTGTGTGCGAGGAACCCCCCTCCCATAAGTCTTGCAAGTCTTATATTTTATGACTTTGGATGCTCAGGAAAAAGTTACTCCCTTTCTTGCCCTTTGTTTCATACTCCTTTACTTCCGTCCCTCCTTGTAATTCCTCCCTTCTCACAACACAAGCGTCTCAGGAATTCTTGCGCCTGAAATACTCCTCTCCTTCAGATTCCATAATGTTTGTTACACTTCCCTTCCAGCACACAAGAGTCTTATCTGTTTCCTTACACAGTTATATGTTACTGTATTGTCTGTTTTCTTCTCTCATCTACTTGTTATACTATGTATATTCTGAAATCAGAGCTGTGGAGTCGGTAGAGCTCTGGATTCAAAATAAAAAACCTCTTCAACAGATTTTCCAGTTTAAACGCAAAGCTCCTGCTCTATAACATGCCGGCAGCAGATAGGACACTATATACAGTTTACTCAGCTCCTCCTGCCCTATAACACACTGCCTGCAGATAAGACACTATATACATTCTATTCAGCTCCTCCTACTCCAGTGGTGGCGAACCTATGGCACTAGTGCCAGAGACGGCACTCGGAGCCCTCTCTGTGGGCACCCGGCCATCGCCCCAGAATTTAGTTCACCAGACAAATTTGCCCTCCTCCTTTCAACTGCGTTGGTGTCCTCAGGAGGCTGAACGATTTAAAGTTGTCAAAGAACAAGGATAAATAAATTACTGCTTACATTGCTGCGCTGGCACTTTGTAATAAATAAGTGGCTTTTGGTTGAAGTTTGGGCACTCGGGCTCTAAAAGGTTCGCCATCACTGTCCTACTCTATAACATGCCGGCAGCAGAAAGGACACTAAATACAGTTTACTCAGCTCCTCCTGCCCTATAACACACTGCCTGCAGATAGGACACTATATACAATCTATTCAACTCCTCCTGCCCTAAAACATGCTGCCTGCAGATAGGACACTATGCACAATCTGCTCAGCTCCTCCTGCCCTATAACACACTGCCTGCAGATAGGACACTATGTCCAATCTGCTCAGCTCCTCCTGCTCTATGACATGCTGCCTGCAGATAGGACACTTATGTAGACAATTGCTCAGCTCCTCCGCCTATAACACACTGCCTGCAGATAGGACACTATATTACAATCTACTCTCCTCCTGCCTATAAACATGCTGCCTGCAGATAGGACACTAGCACAATTGCTCAGCTCCTCCTGCCCTATAACACACTGCCTGCAGATAGGACACTATGTCCAATCTGCTCAGCTCCTCCTGCTCTATGACATGCTGCCTGCAGATAGGACACTGTACAATCTGCTCAGCTCCTCCTGCCCTATAACACACTGCCTGCAGACATAGATTCTATATGCCTATTATGTTCTATATAACATGGTTCAGAAATTTTCAGGATGGGCTGGTTTTATTGGTTCCCCTTTGAATTGCTAGAGAAGCTGGTAGCATTGGAACAGAAACAAAGGAGTCCTATAAGGGCAAGAACTGATTTGACAAACTTTGGGGTTAATACACAGTCTGTTCTGATATCTATTTATAGTGTTTAGTGGGGAGTTGGTATCTCAGGTGATCATGCTGCGGTTTTTTTCAGCCCCCCATGACCTTTTTTTACTAGATTTCCACTTCATCATAGCACTCAATGGCATGGAAGTTAATAAAATCTTGTCTTGACTTTGCTTAAAACTTACTGCTGGTGCTTGCTATATCTTTTTACAACTTTATAAATGTACAAGAAGAACTTTCAATAGACTGTTCTTGAATAAAGATGAGGCAGAATTGTCTAACTACGACTACAACCAACCATTTCTGACTTAAAATTTTCAGGCTGGAGTTCCCTGGTTTGGTGCGGTTACTACAATATAACAGGCGGTCCTTGACTTACAGATGACCCCTAGTTACAGATGGATCCCTCTGACCACTGTGACCTCTGGTGAAGCTCTCTGGACATTACTATAGTCTCCGACTGCAATGATCAGCTGTAATGTGTCTATAATGAAGCTTTATTGATAATACTTGGTCCAATTACAGTTAAAAACTTTGAAACTCCAATTGTCACTATTGTCACTCAGTTTTCATAAATCTCCCTGAACCATTGTAATCTTCTTGTCCCGCTTATTAAAAAAAAAAAGGGAAAAAAAAGTCTATTCTTTTTGGGGTCAACTTTTAGCTTTTGGGTTTGTTTTTTTTGTCGATCCATACTAATTAACTTTTTGGATGCTAAAAATTCTTTTTTCCAATTTCTTTTTTCAACTTTTTTATGCTTTTCATAATTTTTAGAAAAGCCGAAAAACATTATAGACAATGGGAAAGAATTGATGTTGGCAGGGATTCAACTATTCGCAAGCCGTACACATTGAACCTTTTAAATGTCATTTGTGCTATGTAAACAAATCTGTAAAAGAAACAAAGGTTATATCTGCCATTATTATCTTAGGGTCGAGTGGAAA
Organism: Engystomops pustulosus; assembly: GCA_019512145.1. Classification (NCBI taxonomy): domain Eukaryota; kingdom Metazoa; phylum Chordata; class Amphibia; order Anura; family Leptodactylidae; genus Engystomops; species Engystomops pustulosus. The sequence goes on along the minus strand of CM033641.1, from coordinate 293,497,944 downwards.
GCTGACCTGCCAGTTGTATGTGTAAACCTCTCTCGCTGTGCTAATGTATTATTTTAGATCCTGGAAATGTATATATAAATTGTTGACTGGGTGTTACCATTCCTCTTGGTGTAGGGTCTACCCCTATACAGGCTGATACTATTAGTATTGATGGGACAGTCTATGTTGTAAGGATAAGTCTTTGTGACATGGAGAATTTGCAGGTCAAAGCTTCCAAATTACACCAAGTGTAAAGAAAGCAATTTTGTAGAGCACTTTATAAGCTTTCTTGATGTACCTTTTGAGCTTCTACGTAGACCAGAAGCAGGGACATCCACACAAGGGGAGCAAGTGTAAGTACAACAAGGAGGACAGAACAAATATTGAGCCGTATAGACAAAGATAGATGCAAAAAAGGGGGTTACCCCTTTTACATTGTGGGTTGCTACCTTATCAATCTTCATGTTCAATGGGTAAACTGAATTGTTCTTCAAAATGCCCTACTACTATGAGCGGATGAAGGTGGATCTTATTAGTAGCACCAGCCCATTTATCGTGCACCAGGGTGGGGATGTCCACACAAGGAGGGCAAGTGTGAGCGAACCAAGAGGAAGAGAACAAATGTAGAGGCGCAAATGCACGCAAAAGGGTTACCCCTCTTACATGTTGTGTCAATACCTCATCGATCTTCATGGTCAGTGGGTGGACTGAACTGTTGGACAAAATGCCCTGTCCCCACCAGTACTATGAGACAATGAAGGAGGAGGATCCTATTAGTAGCATCAGCCCATTTATTGTATTAATATTTTTGCTGCTCCTACTAAATGTTCTTGCAAAACAAATAAACGATGCAGGATCTGCAAGGAAAAGATATTAGTTGGAAATGATTGAATTAAGGCACATTATGTCTGTTTGCTTCACTAAGTGGCAGGGCAGCTTTCTCTGCCTGAGCTGAACAATGCCTATTAATGAGTCTGTCTAAATATTTGCTTTTGGTATTCATAAATTGTTTACACCCAGTTCAGCTTCAGGTTGGGATCAGGTTATAACCATGGTTATTCCTTCTAAAAATTGTGTCCCTTTGGTCCACAGTCTGCCAGAATGGGGCCGAAATGTGCAAGCAATGGACAAGTGTCGCTATTTCTATAAGAAAGCAGCCATGCTTATACAATTTCATATTGCTACCTTTCCAATTTGGATAAACATCCCAAATAAAATAAGGTTACTGTGCTTCCTAAAATGGATACCCCACAGCTCATGCTAGCTTTTGGATGCCGCAAAGCTCCAAAGTTGATATATTACCATGTATCATGATGTCTTGACTGTCCCGTAGAGCTGTTGTTGGGGGGGGGGGGGATGTTTGGGTTGGGTTTTAACAAGCCCAAATTTTTTTGTTTTTTGTATTTTGTTTTTAAAGAAGATAAGCTTCCACCAGAAATCTCTGGCACCAGCTTACCCCCCATTTACTGTTAATAGCAAATGCACACTCAGCAAGTCTAATTTCTACCCCATTGGGCTCTGTACAATAGAGCCATCAATAATCTATTCCCCTTGAAAAAGGCCAGGAGAACTGGATGGGATCTGGATGGTGCCCAGGGCCCAAGTCTTGGTTGTGGTAACATATCTAGGCAGTAAGTGTCAAACCATTTAGAAAAATTAGAAAAGGGGCCCCCAATTTTCATACAGCATGAAATGGCAGACGGCAGTCTGAATCCCCCCCTGTTATACTATTTAAGAATCAAATAGGACCATTAAATAGGACAATTAAAATGGGACCATTTCTCAGATTTTTTAAGGATGAGTAGCGTAAATTTGTGTTAAAGGGGTTGTCCTAAGTATATAAGTTATCCCCTATCCAAAGAATAGGTTGTAACTAGATGATCGGTGAGAGTCCGACTACTGAGCACTCGCTTAGTAAATGTTCTCCCTCTGGCTCCATCCACTAGTGAGAATGGGATCCTCATTCTCTGCATCGTGGGGTTTCCTGGTCTCTTGATCGGTGGGGGTCCCAGCAGTTGGACCCTCATTTATCACCTTCTTTTCCGCTATCCACAGGGAAAACCTCTTTAATTCATATCATCTTATTATATGTTGTGCTGTCAACCTATGTCGCTGAGATCTACAGGCACATAACATGTTTTGTCCTACATACATATTTCACCGCTGATAACAAAACTGGCCATTTCCAGTTAGTGAATTTGGGGGGAGGACGTTAGAGCGATGTAATGTCCTCTGGGTTCTGCTCTAACTCTGCTTTGTTTTTACCTTTCCATCTCCATGACTACTAATTTATTGTGATAATGTTTCTGATCCAACGCAGGAGTAATCTTACATGTAATGTTGATGTACAATAAATCCATGTGCATTTTATCTGACTAGTGTATCATGATCATTATTAGCTTTTGCAGATTCAGTCCTCTAAGTATGGCACAGATGGGATTAACAGCCGGTTATGATGGCTGTTTTGTCAATGCAGGCTCACTTATTTAGTGATGTGTCTTATAATAGCAGGCTGCAGTTGTGTTGGCTTTATACAGTTGCACACTCCTAGGTGGTGAAGTCTTAGATGTGTAAGAAGGACCAGGTCAGGAAAACCTCAGCATTGTAAGGCTACCTCTACATGTGCATTATTGGGCCCTTGTTTGCGGCCCATGTGCTCCATTTTCTTTTTTTGAAAATATTGTATCAGTATTGAGTATAATGATACTAGTCCAGATATCCAATAGCGAGGTGCCCTTTGGTGGAAGCTGCTGGGCATTACATTAGTGAGGGGAGGCTGCATGGGCATTTCATTATAGAGGGGAGGCTGCATGGGCATTTCATTAGTAAGGGGAAGCTGCATGGGCATTTTCATTAGTAAGGGGAAGCTGCTGGGCATTTCATTAGTGAGGGGAGGCTGCTGGGCACTTCATTAGTGAGGGGAGGCTGCTGGGCACTTCATTAGTGAGGGGAGGCTGCTGGGCATTTCATTGAGTAAGCAAAGGCTGCATGGGCATTTCATTAGTGAGGGGAGGCTGTGTGGGCATTTCATTAGTGAGGAGAGGCTGCGTGGGCATTTCATTAGTGAGGGGAGGCTGCGTGGGCATTTCATTAGTGAGTGGAGGCTGCGTGGGCATTTCATTAGTGAGGGGAGGCTGCGTGAGCATTTCATTAGTGAGGGGAGGCTGCATGGGCATTTCATTAGTGAGAGGAAGCTGTTGGGCATTTAATTAGTGAGGGGAGGCTTCTGGGAATTTCATTAGTGAGGAGGGGCTGTGACAAATGCATTCCCACCCTAGGCTTATACTCGAGCCAATATGGTTTCACTGTGTTTTGGGTTTTTTTTTAAATTAGGTGCCTCAGCTTATAGTGGGGTTATCTTGTATTCCAGTATATACAGAAACTGGAGGCAATAATTGAAGACCTATTGTAGATGGGAGCTGAATCTTACTTTTCCAATTATAAATGTGTGTCCTTACGTGACTTTTTTAGCATGAATGGCACATGATGACCTGCTTATAAAATATTATTATTATTATTGCTTCTATCAGCTAATGAAAACACTAATAATTTCTAATAATAAAAATGTCATATTTATTCATTTCTATACATTGTAAATGATAGGACTACAATCTTAAAAATAATGTTCACATCTCCATAATTGCTATATTTAATCCTGAATTGCCAGTCTACCTATTCAGACTAAGTCTAAGAAAATGTCAAGAGCCTGGAAAAGCTATTACAACCCTAGTCAATTTTTATGGTTTCTAGGGTTTACCATTAGCGAATATATGTTTGATTAGTAGATTTTTTGGAGCTTTACAAAAGAGAACTTCTCCTGACACATCTGTATTCGTGAATTCTTATATCTGCTGTGTATGGCACATTCATTCTAAAAAGTTTAATTTTGCCTAAATGACAACTGGGTATACAATTCTCTGTATTTCTCCCTACACATGAAGTTTTTACATTTCTACAAAGAAGTTCTAGAAATCTATTATTCCTGGTGAATTCAATTATTTACTAATGAAGAAAGTAGACAGGGTCTCTGTAATTCCCCTTGAAAAATGACACAAGAAAGACATGTGTAACATTGTCCATAACAAGTGTAGCTCCCGAATGCGTCACTATGTATGTTTTGTATACAGATATTTACTTGGCTGGAGGCATAGAATACTATTGACTTCCTTCCTGTGTTCAACATAACTTTCCCCTTGAGACATTTTGCTTCACAGATCTGGCTGTAATTACTGATTATTGGATGTGACTGTCCTGAGTTCTCATCATTATAATATAATTGTCAATCCTGATTCCTGACCTTTTCCGGCTGCTTTTCTCCTGTCTTATTGGTTATACAATAAAATTGGGAACTAATCGTTTATTTCTGGTAAGCCAGTTGTGTTACTTTAATTAGAATCCATCATCAGTTTTGTCCATTATAAACTGCAGACAGTACTAAATATAGACCATGGAGATCTGTGTAACTATACCTTTGTGGAAGCAGGATTGTGGAAACTGAGCTTAAAATCCAGTTTGTAGGTTCTGCAAGTGCTTTAGGTCTTTAAGGCTGAAGAGCTTTCTGCTCTTGGTAATTAACTGTTCTGCGTCCCCTCCCTTCTGCTGTGATTGATTGCTGTAAGTGTCCAACCAAAATCCTGTTACAGCTCCTGTGGAGGAGCTGTGGAGCAGCACAGAGCAGAAAGCTCTTCAGGATGAAAGACCTGCCCAGAGCCATTGTAAGAGAGACAGAGCTGTTTTTTAAATTTTCTTTTTGACAGTCCGATAAAAACTAATACCACACACAAACAAAGGTATGGTTACACAGACGATACAGGCAACACGGGGAAATGCATTCTGTTACCTACGGGGTCACATATAGACCCAACATATGAACTATAAGTTCATATGTAAAGCTTCCTGTATCATAAGCATGTCTCATTTTGAGAAAATCTGTTGGCCACACTGCACAGAAATTTTAATTCATGCACAAATGAGCATTTTGGGGCACTATGGGTAGGGCAACCAGGTCTCATCATCCAGTAACGGTGCCTGGCTTGACCGGTAGAACTAGACAATCACCAGACCCTACGTCCCAAGCATTGGAGCACTTCATTGGTCATTTGCATATTAACAAATATCTGGATTTCTCTCCATTCAGTATACAGTTGGTCTACTACAAGGTCATATGTTTAAAGGGACACTCCAGGAAAAGCTAAATTTAATTGAATAATGCCTGGTGCTGGGCCTAAACGGAGGAGCAGGACTCCTTTTCATTGTATTTCTAGAACCTAGAACATAAGGTATAATTTAATGAATCGGCTGTGACTGGAGTGTTCCTTTTTAATTAAGTTCGTATTAATCAGCAAATGAATGGTTAAAGTGATCCGACAAGTAGAACAGATTTGTCTGCATCCAAACTTGTCGAGCTGGATTTTCATGGAGAAGCGTCTTGTGGTTTTTTTACAGTGTCTCAATGTTCCATTAGAAATCTGTAGGCAGACGAGAGTTGTGCTGGGACGTCTATAAGCTGAGGGATACGGTGACCTGCTGAGAATGTAGAATTATACTTGACATTTATCTTGTATCTGGCTTTCTTTACAGTGCCTGAAAATGACTGCAAAGAGGAACCTGTTTGTGCGGTTGGTGCCGTGCCGCTGTTTGCGGGGAGAGGAAGAAACTGTGACCTCACTTGACTATTCTCACTGCAGCCTGGAACAGGTGCCGAAAGAGATTTTCACATTCGAGAAAACCTTGGAGGAACTTTATTTGGATGCCAACCAGATTGAAGAGCTTCCCAAGGTACCACTTTTCTGTATAGGATTCATATTTTCCATGACACTGATGACAAGCAGCCCTCTCTCCTGGGTCTCTTCCAGCTGTGTTTTATGGGCATTAGCTCACGTCGCTGCACTAGCTTTCTTGGCAGTATCTCGCGCCAACCATTCACTTAACTCCGACTCATCTCATGAACACAAGCTCCAGCCAGGGAGTTCCTTACACTTCCAAAGTTTTCATTTAGTTGGCACCTTGTTACATCTGTGCTGTAGCAGATGTTCATATGTTTTCCTACCATCCTGGCTGTCAAAGGCTACTGTGATTTCTTACTTGGTCCCCGTTTCTGGTTATAAATGGCAGCGCACCCAGAGGCACATCTGACTTCTAAGTCAAATGTTCTGATTATCATTAACAAAACTCATTTACAAAAATGAGCATTTATGATACCGTGTTATAAACTATTTCCTTATGGATGTGGCAAAATTTTTATATATAGTCATCATATTAGTTTTGGGGTCTTAATTAGAACAATCCCTTGTCTAATGCAAACCTCTAAGGAATCTATTATTCCAATAGATGAACTATACTTTCCTGTACTTTTCTGGACCACAGGTTTAGCAGATGCAGGGCTGTCTGCACAATTCTTTGTTCTTGTTTGTGATTTAGATTTCTCAGTTAATAAAGTTTTTTCAGAGCACATACGTAGCTCGGCAGGAGCGGGGGACTGACAGTGACATCAATGGGGATACACCCCTTACATCGGCAGCAGCCAATCTCCGGTAGATGTACACCCCCCCCCCCCCTCCCACATTCAGGGGGGAGGAGCGGTCCCCTGGCGACCTATGCCACTGTTTAATCATAAAGTGGGATACGTCTGTGCCATACTTTTTAAGGACACGTTGCAATCCCCCCAAGGTCCTTACAATGTATGAAAAATAATGTGATGTGAACCCAGCCTTAGGCTACATTCACACTACCGTATTCGCATAAGACAGGCACTGCTCACCCCTCCCCTCTCCATAGGGATGCACCACCGTACGTATGTGGAAAGATGGAGAATAGGCTCTTCTAGTCTTCACAAATTTCCCCATTAATTTTATTGGACCCGCTCTCACTTGTTTTTATGATGTTTGATTGAAATCGGTTTCCAAGACTTCTATAGCGTTGCTTCTCTGTAGGATAGGTCATTAATAAAAAATGAGTATGGCTTCCACTCCTAGCTTCCCCATAAGTCCATTGATTGGAGGGATTGCAATTGCCGAACTTTATCTTACTGTATTCAGTATTGTAAAACCTAGATATGCCCCCCCATGCATCACAGCAATAAACCCTGGCAATGGTTAGGACTATTTTAGTTCTCAATTTATGTGAAGTGGTGGTCCAGTTTTTTATTTTTTTATTTTTTTATTTTTATAACCATGTTTTTTCTTAAAATTGCAACCACATGAGGACCATTTCTAAAGGAAGCGAACTGACCTCATAGTATATGTTTGAAGTACAGTATGTGAGAAAATCTTCAAAAGAACTATTGATATGTTTGTGTAGTGTGGGAGGAAACCCAAACGCAGAGCGCCAATTGCACAAATTAAAAGGGCTTAACCACTGAGCTACTACACTGCCCAACCTTCTGGTAGACATTTCCTGAGGGCTGTCTTCAGCAGATGTTGACTTAGTCTGACTTCACCATTGCTGTGTGCACTCATTTTCTCAGCAAAATGAAATCCATAGAACCTTCCAATGCCCTTAGACACGTGTTGTATGATGAAGATTGCGTATGAGTTGTAGAGTTGGCCACTTGTCTGCTCCCGTATTTTTATGTATGTGATAAGTCCACAAAAAGTGTTAAACGTCAGCTTATAATCACAAGGCCAGGATGACTCTGAAATGGAGAACATCAATGAGATGTGACGCGTAACTCTATCATGATCTCTACCTTCTCTTCTTTCGCATGCGATCAGTCCTCTTTCTTATTAAGGCGTTAAGCTTGTATTGGGTCATGGCTCCTTTTTCTCCTTCCACATGATACATGTCCGTCATTGATGCGAATGAATACGTCTCCGGCCTTCCGGTACAAGCCCCTCTGACTCACTACTTCTATCTTGTGACCTTCACATTAATGGTTGGTGTGTCATAAAACAAGCATGTAAGCTGTGTCAACTATACATAGATGGAACTTTTATAGACAGATGCGTTCTTCAGACTTCAACCTCATGAATGGAGCTTTGTTTTCTTGTTGTTTCTTTCAGTTCTCTATTCATAGGGATTCTTGATTTTGGTTTCTCCTGAATTACACTTGGGGGGTTTCCATCTCGGTGCACTACTTTACTTAGTACACTACTAACTTTACTTACTCCTATTACTTATAACAGCAATGCCCATAGTGCCAGGAGACACATATGTTACATAATTTCTGGTCATTTCAATCCCTAGTTGTCCTAGTGGTGTTCACAAAGCATCTGTAGCACAAAAGCTGATCAGCTTGTCCAGGTCAGCCATTAAGCCTGAAGCAACTGCTTCTGCTTAGGACTGAGACCAGTAGTGGATTATAATGTAGGCAGTTTGGTCGGTAGCAAACCAAAGCCTTCTACAGGGCCCATGGCTACCCAAACCACTCACCAAATTATATACTCAGAAGGACCTTCACCAATTAAATCTTTGTACACTTGTTCCCGCTCTCAATACACTTCAAGGTCTTCCAAAGGTCCTGAAATCACATATTGAAAGCAGTTAGAAGGGAGGCCTCCTCTATTCCCCAAGAAGCAGATTTTAGTACCCTATGTAGTAAGTGATTCCTGAATTGTAGGGGCAATAATATTCATACAGCCCAGGATCCATGATCTTAAAGATAAATCACCAGTAGTAAAGTTGAGGACAACCCCTTTAATTTCCTTACTGAAACTTGTCTTAGACTAATAAAGAGTTAATTGACTCGACCTGACTTGAAGTTTTATCTTGGACATTAAAATGTAGGCAGGAAGACTCATAAATGTCACAAAGGATATGAAGAGACAGAGTCATCCAGTATTTATGTTCTCATTTGACGTTGGGAGTAAGCGTGTCACACTTATGTCACATCATGTTACAGTTCATAAACCTAAATGCTGAGGTCTGCTCTTTGGGTGGAGGCTCATGTCACACAGTCCTGACTATAGGCAGATGCTGCTGCATCTTGCTGTGTATAAAGATGGTTCACATCCTTATGGGTCACCATGAACCGTCCTATCATTACTCAAATGTAATTCACACACAATAGATTTGTTGCAAAAACAATGCCGCTTGCTAATCTGAACCAGACAGCCAGTATTTCATGTACTTGCCGAAAAACCAGTTGTTGAAATCTTAAAATCTGCTGCTTATGAATAGAATTTTGGTTTTAGGAGGAAACATAACAATATGGAAATCCAATCTATGATTACTTCATGATCAGTGAAAGTCCAACCACTTTGACCACGGATGGTATTATATGGTGGCAAACTAGACAGTAGACCAAAGTCCACGTTAGTGGTAGACCCCCATAAGGACGGGAGCAGACAAAAATAAACCTAGCATTTAAAGGGTTATCTTATGAAAAACTGACTTTGAGATCCATAGAGTTACAGGGCACCTGCATGGTCACCCACCCAAAGTTCAATGGAGCAGGAGACTAGGGTCCCCCACTTGAGTCAATTATGATGATCGTATCAACAGTTTTTTTGGGATTGTTTTTAAGTGGCCTCCTTTAGGACCCATTATTGAATAATACACCACTACATGACGAGGTGTATATGGCAGTATTATCATGATGGCGATACAGCCCCCTATTAGTGAGAATACTAAGTAGGCCTGTCCTATGCTTGTTTCTTTGAGGTTATCCATGAGGTTATCCCACCCGCCATTGCTGGAATTAGAGGGTACCCACAGTAACTTTACTTTTAGAGGAATTACTGATAATTTTCATGCTACTCTTTTGACTTTAGCAGTAAGGCCCAGTTCACATTTATATTGGTTCTTTCCATTACTTTTTCTGATTTAGGAGAGCGTAACGGACACTGAAAACGGAAGAAGAATCGAAGGTCTTCCATTCACCTTCCGTTTCCCATAGACTTATATATAGACTTAATATTTTGCTTACTAAAATTCTGTTGTTCATGGCTATAAAATTGTAGGGGTCACGTAACCTGTGAAACGCAGGTGTGAACTCAGTCTTAGCAGAAATTACAAATTAAGGACATCATATATTGATAATATAGTTCTTACTTCTAAAGAGGTGCCAACACAGGGGTCTGAGCCTAAAACTGATCGTCCAACTAAGGTCAACCCTATATAAAGATCACTACAGTGCAGCATATACATGATCGTCCAACTAAGGTCAACCCTATATAAAGTACACTACAGTGCAGCATATACATACGGTGCCAACAGTGATGAAAACCGTATGAGTGTGCCTCGCTCGCACAATGTTTCTTTTTCTGGTGAACATTACGGAGTGTTCCTCCACAAATATTTTGGCCGCTGGTAAAGATAACGTAATATGAGATCATCACTGTCAGGGCTAGGTGATGACAGCTAGGCATAAGCTGTAGAGCATTATGTGATTTACGGAAACAATGTGAACATGCGACACAGCACATTCCACGTATCGATGGCAGCAGAGGAAATGCGCCGCGTCCTGATCTTAGGTGAATGTTCATTATTTACAATATATATCATGTGTGATCTTCATATATGTAGAAGAACTTAAACCTGTTTACACCCGTCCTCTATGTAAACGGCAAATCCTGGTACATGGCAGTGGCTGTTGGTTGTGTTATTACAGATGTAGGGCGGATGGATTTGCATACACTTTTTATGATCCATCATCTGTTCCCCATTATAGTAATTATGTACATTAGAAGACAAAACAAATACTGAGTGATTGACCCCCATTTCCATATGGCATTACTACAGATCTCTAGACTTTACCAGTGGTAGAAGCCAAGGAATACTATAATATACACACACTTTAAGGGGCAGTCCAGAATTTGGATATTGATAACCTATGTTCAGAATAGGTCATCAGTATCAGAATCCTGAGGGTCCAACACTGAGATCACCCAGATTAGTTGCAATGACCAGAAGGTGTGCATACAGAGGTAAACAACTCCATTCTTTGTACAGTGGCCATAATAGGTTATTGCATTTTAGCTCCCATTCACATGGATGGAAGCTGAGCTACTGATTTATGGGGATGCTGAGAGTCTATTCATTGACATGAAGGGAAATTGAAACGTTTCATTATAGGTTTCGGAGGATCACAACTTTGTTTATTGCGGTAGCTATATTTGTAATGTACTTTTTATGTTGTATATGTCATGATGCTTATTTCACAGGTGCACCCAGATGCACTAACCTCATTTGTATTGTGTCCATATAGTATCTATATATAGATTTTATGCTTCTGTTTACTCCTCTATACAGCAGTAGAATATTTGTGTTTGGAGCGTTGACTCATAGTTTTATTGTAGAAGGTTGGTAAAAAAAAAGCAGGTCCATAAAGTCCAACCTATAAAATTTATATACAGGTGGTCCCCTACTTAAGGACACCCAACTTACAGACAACCCCTAGTTACAGATGGACTCCTCTGGCCCCTGTGACCTCTGGTGACCTCTGCATGTCCATGCCGCTTGTGAACATGGTGGCACAGCCTGTGCAGGCGCATCGGCTCCTGTGACGTGTCCGGCAAGAGGGGACATGAGCAGAAGCTTCACCAAGCGCAATGTGTCAGGAGCCACTGCACCAGCGCAGGCTATGCCGCCATGTTCATAAATGGTATGGATGCAAAGGTGGTGGCTCTGCAAAGGCTGCTCGTGGTGTGGAGTAACCTTAGTCACGGGAGCTCACAGAGGCTATTCCACACCCCAAGTAGCCTCTGCAGGTCGTTTGTATACAACAGATACATTTAAGTATAAAAAACTGATGTTCAGCTTTACAAAAAATTGGTAAAAAATGTACATGGATGAGGGGGCAATCGGAAACCTACCTCCTGGATCTACTGGGAAAAGTAAAACAGTTCTTAATGTGTTCTTAATTTGGAGAGGACCTTTGGATGATGTGGGGAAAGCTGATAAATAGATTCTGTGGCATAACTATAAAGCTTCCTTGTTGTTGTGAAACATGTGTAATGTGGCCTCCCCAACTTGGCAGTAATGTTAAAGGCCATACAAATTAGAGAAGGGTTTTCTAAATCTATCCGCAACAAATGGACAGGGAAATACATATTGTTGCTTGCTGTCATCCTGGCCACCAATACGCATCCTTCGTTTCTGCAAGAGATAAGCTTAAGCCTTAAAGGACATCTACCACCAAAATGAAAGACACTATGCACTATGAGCCTGAGGCTCATTTTCATACAGTCCTTCATCCTGGTGGTGGATGCCCTTTAAATGGACTCTACCGCCTCCACAAGCATTATAATCTGCTGGTTGCATGTTGTAGATGACTGCAGTGTGATTTTGAAAGTATATTTATTACTTATGTCTCGTATGATGTTTCAGAGAAATCCCCATTTTAATCCTTATGCTAATTAGGTAATTGTGCACCAAGTTTGTGTCCTCAGCACCTGGATCACAGACTGCTATTCCTACCAAGACAACTACCCTCTACTTCAGATAAGCAGGAGTTTTGTCTTTTGAGAAGCATGATGCTACACTGGAATAAGGAGGAAGTGATTTAGATGGGAACAGCTCCAGGTGTCGAGGACAGAGCTTGGTTATACCAACTGCCTCATTAGCATAGAGATTGAATTGAGAATACCTTGGGAATGGAATAATGGAGCAAAATTTTCAGAGGTATATTGAAAATCAGAGTGCATTTCTCTCAACTAAATTCCACAAGCAGATTATAACAATTGGTTCAGGTGGTTGATTCCCATTTAGTGTCTCTCATGTTCCCGTCTCTGTTTTTGAACCTCCATGTACATTCTACTTAGCTGAGAAAGCATTTTAATAGTAAGGTCATCAGCTGTCTGCCTCGTACAGATGAGAAAGTGAATGTGTAGGGGAGGGATATTTGGGCCCATTGGATAACCAAACCAACTTCAGCCTTTGTCACTATGCACTTTACATTCTGGTTGGGTTTTAAAGTCATAAATTGCTATCAAATAACGAAGTGTATTTGTCATCCTATAGATTTACTTTGTAGAGTAAGATCAGAGTAGAACGTTGAGAACCTGTGGTCTGTAAGATGAGCAGTCACTGCATTGTATCGGCCGTAACCCTATCCCCCATTGTTTCCATGCATATTGTTTCGCCTCTGTTTTCCCACCATCAGCTGTGAAGTAGAAAATGGAAGCTGACTGCCATTTTTTCTCTGTCTTTCTGTCTCAATAGCAACTATTCAACTGCCAGTCTCTGCACAAGCTGAGTTTGCCAGACAATGACCTAACAATATTGCCAGCATCTATAGCAAATCTCATTAATCTCAGGGAACTAGATGTCAGCAAGAATGGTAAGTACTTTCCAAAGTTAATTGATTTGTGTATCAACAAGCCTCTAAGTACTGCGCTTGGTGTAATATTTGCTTGTGATAAGATTCTCTGTCTAAAGACCATTTTACAGTCTGTATAAAGCAATTTCTTAGACATTTTGGTCGCCTTCAAGCTTGGAGACTAACGTATATGACTATCATTAACGGGGAGCCATAGAGGTTGCAGAACAGAATGATATAAAATGTTATTTCTAGAGTTATAATCTGTTATTTTATATACACCCTCATTTCTTCTTATATTATTACTTAACGAGAACCTGTCACCACATTTTTTGCACAAATACATCTACTAACTGACTGACACCCTATTTTTAGCTAAAAATTGTTTACCTTTAAATCTATATTATGTTATATGACCTAGCATCAAAGGGGGCGTATCCTGTTTAGCCGATGCATCCCAACTACTACTCCTCCCCGTGCTTCTTTTCTGCATTCAACACTTAAAATCACCCTGCTTGCATGACATTGTGTAAGGTCCTTTACCCAGTTACATTTGCAATGTCTACCCCATGTATGTATCTGATCGCATGAAATCACAACATGGACTTAGGGCAGTGGTGGCTAACCTATGGCACTGGTGCCAGAGATGGCACTCAGAGCCCTTTCTGTGGGCACTCAGTCCATCACCAGAGAGGACTCCAGGTATCTTCCTTCAGTCCCAGACAGCCCAGGACTTGTTGTGCAAAGAGTTATTTTAAGCGCTACCTGGGACTACCGGAGGAGTGGGAATGTATGGACAGATCTGGATTATCATTGTAGCTCCTGCTCTGGCCCTGACAATTCCTCCTGTTTATGGGAATCTGGAGGGAAGCTACAATGATCATCCAAATTTCTTCTCTTTTCTGCTTTATTGGTGTCCTCAGGGTGCCAGTATCGATGAAATCTGTGACAGAGAAGGGATTATAAATCACAAATTAAATTTCTGTGTTGGCACTTTTGTGATAAATAAGTAGGTCTTGGTTGTAGTTTGGGCACCCGGTCTCTAAAAGTTTCGCCATCACTGACTTGGGGGCATGCTGTGATTTCATATGATCAGCTACATACATGGGGTAGACAAATTGGGTAAAGGACCTTGATGACATCACCCTGGTCACATGGAAGAAGTGTCCAATGATGTAACAGAGCTCTCTCTCTCTCTCTCTCAATGTTCTACACAGCAGCATGTCTGAGCAGTGAGGCCTGTAAATCAGGAACAAGGAGACGGGGCAATTAATTTACAATGGTCATTTTGAGTTCATTTGAAAACTGAAAAAATATACTATACATACAAACGTAACTCCCCAAAAAAACTAAACATGGAAAAAGATCTCTTAACTTTTTTTTATTTTTAACTATCCCTATGTGATATGAAAATATGCAGCAACATTTTTTTACGGTATTGCACAAAATAAGAAAGTTATTAATTGGTATGAAAATTTGTTAAAAGCCTTTTAAGGCCTGGTCAAAAAGGGGTTAAAAGTTTAAAGTCCACAGTAGGATTTTTGCCGAATATGATGATGGGAAAGTTTGTTTGGTGGTTACGTGATGATACATCAAAAGGGGAAGTCAAGAGAGAGGATAAAAATTAGGAGAATTTTTTTGGATACATAGTATGAAGTGGAGGAGGGGGTGGGGATGCGATAACAACTGGTAAATTACCAAAAGTAACCTTACGTAGACGAGTGTTGGCGGAGAGTCCAGGTGATGGCTGATGCTTTCCAGCTGCTCGACATGTGCACCACTTTTCTACATTTCACCAACTTTTATCTACATATTGCAGATCAGTTTTCCACTTTACAAGACAAAAAAATAAACAATTTGTCCTGGAATGTCCATCTTCCCGGGATTCCATTCCGCACATACGCTTTATTTCTTATCTATAAGGCATCAGAACGATGCTTTTTAGTAGAGATGACATCTTGAATATATCACGGGCCGAGTCACAGGTGGTTAAATGACTTAATGATAAAATGATACCCAGCACTTTCCCGATTGATGTAATAGATATAAGACCTTGGAAATCGCTGAGTTCTCGGCCCCGGCAGCTGCTGATGTAGAAATAGAGAATGAAAATATAATAGACAAGGGCTGATTGCATGGCGGAGGGTTAGTGAATTTTGGGTGTCAATCATTTACGCCTCTGACACTGTGGGAGCGCTGTGTTTTTTGCTATTGTGCATCTGATGAGAGTTTAGGGGAATATTCACACACCATTACATTTCCATGTTTTCTGCTCTCTACCCAAATAGTATCCTGTGGCGGACCTGAAGCGTGCATACTAGAATTCAAATAAATAGCTTCTTATTTTGTGTGTATGAGATAAGTATAAGAGACTGAGATTTTCTTTTTCTTCTAAAAACTGACCTATTTTTGGATACATGTTTTTGACAAATCTACCATCAAAATCCATCATAATAAACCTGGGGCACCTACTCATAGATCCAGGCACCGTGTCTGTGGCAATCTTCTTATATTTGTTATCCATGGCCTCCTTCCATCTTACATCAACTATTAAAATGATATTAATTCTAGGGGTGTACCAGACCTCTTCATAGACTGTTACACTGTGCAGGAGTACTTCTCCCCTCCCACTGTGTGCCCCTGTAACAGCCTGTGAAGCTGTAGCACAGAGGGCCTTTGTTAACAACACTAGGAGCCCTTCAGGTTTATTAGCATAGTTATAAAAGTTGATATTAGAAGGAAGGAGGTCATGGATAACAAATATAAGAAGATTACCACAGTTAAGGTGCCTGGATCTATGAGTAAGTGTTACTGGTTTTGTTTTGGGGTGATACTAAATCACTATATTAACCACACACAGGTCCTTATTGACCGGTGGTTTAGTGGCTCAAGTTGGCCTTTGCCAATTCCTTAGGTGGGTACTATATAAAAAAAAAAAAAATCTATACCTATAAAATTCTATATCTATAAAATTGATACTTTCCTAAAGATGGGTTCGATGAGGCGCATTGGACCCATCTCTGGTTCTCCCTATGCCTGTGTAGTACATGAATTAAGCCTGAGCTGTACACATCATCACATGTGACTGCCCAGGCTCTGGGAGCATCGGAACCAGGTAAGTATTAATGTTTTTTATTTTAATAGCAGGTACCAAGGGACTTTCCAAAGGGCCATTTGGAACACTTAGCCACCAGTCAATTAGGACCTGTTGGTGGATTAGTGGATTAGGGTTAATGATTTTAAGTTTCAACCTGAAAGTTTTCTCACAAGCCAAATATCCCTTCCTCTTTGTTAGTAGTGTATAAAGTGAAATTCTTTTTGTTGTTATTGATTAAAATTATTTATAGGTCTGACATCTAAGATACCACTGAGATACGTTTTGGTCATCTTGGATGTATCTGGCATAGAAAAGCACAAAGTCTTCTTTACCATCTGAAATGTTGGTAGCCCCTGGAAAACTGATCATGTAGTGAGGACAGTTATGTTTTGGCATCTTGAGCGTTGGCTTTTGTTGATGTCCTTATTTGGATGCTTGGAACCTCGAGTTTAACAAGACAGAATGATGAACGTAAACTGCAAGCAACACATAGTAGAGATCTGTATAAGTTTACGTCTGTTATAGATCCCTGAAAGTGTTTCCACTCTGCTACTTTTCACAATAAGCATAATTGTTATGTATTAGGTGTCAGGAGTGATGCCAGCCGTAGAGGTCTAAAGAGACCCGGCCTAAGTGTCTATGGTAGAGACACATATTCTAGTCAAAATGACCAGTTATACTTTTAAAATTGAGAAAAGAAATTACAGAGTAAAATAATCTAACCCTTGAACTTTATGGCCCATTACCAACCCTTTGGATATGTCCATGACAACTTGGCTCTGATTGGTTGCCATGGGCAGTTCTGCTCTCAGACACTTCTGATTAATCTCCCTAAATGTGCTCAAAACTGTGACCATGTGCAATAGACCCCAATGGAAGCCATGAGCAAACCACAATTTGTGCATTTAACTCATGGCCCCCCAAATACGGTTGTGCACTCAAGGCCCAAAGGATACATATTTTTGTATGTTTATAGTTCTGTGAAAACGTTCACACAATTTAGCCTTAGTTAGTATAGGGATGACATTCAGATAACCCATTGTGATATGATAATGGGAGAGGAAATCCTCCTTTCCTCTGATGGCTTTCTAGGGTCTCCTGCATCCTGTCTATACACCAGGGGATTTGTTGCTTAGTCACACTCTGTCATCTTGTAAGTAATTATCACATATAACTTTTCACATTGCTGACCATAACATTATATCCAATGCTAATGAGGCCTCAGGGGCAAGAACAAATCTATAGACAGATGCCTTTTCCTCCAAATACCTTAATTGTAGCCTTAAAACTACATGTAGAATATGGTACGGTCATTCGTACCGAAGAACCATCCTATGTAACTTACAGGCCTCAAGCGTCATATCTGCGGTCAGTTGTTTGTGGCCCATGTGTCATTGCCGTATGAGGTCCACTCACATGCCGATAACCATAAAAAAGACTTCCTGAGCCGCTAACACAGACCGGAATAAAAATAATTGGCTCTCCATTTTTGGAGATGGAGAAATATGGAGAAAATCTTCATTCATGATATTTAGACAATCCAAAATTGTAGTGTAATGTTTCGATCCACTATGGGATCTTCTTCAGACACGGATTGCGAGGAGAAGTAAAAACAGAGTGCCAAATTTTTCTGTGATTGATTTTGCACGGGTTGGTACCCTGTTCGAAGCACCCACGCTATGTATCCTTCTTCTACAGATAGGAATAGGACCTGCTCCGAGTTACATGGAGTCTGTTGGATATGGCCCTGTATATACCATGGCCCTGTATATGAGCCCATAGCACACAAATTAATTTCTGTTAAATCAAAGGTTAGCAACTGCACAAAAACGCATGCATGAGGCTTCCGGGGAAAACAATGGAAATATTTAATTACTTCAATAACCAACAAAAAATTGGTTATTTTCTTTTAGATATAGCAAGGTTCTTGCAATGTAACCTACATAGTAGAAAGAAGCGGCACTCACCGAGATTCGTACGAGGCAGCACATAGATAAAAGCACAGAGTAGTGTTGGCCATGTCGTACGTCCAAGCGCTTTCCGCTCAAAAAACGGCTTGAAAAAGTGCTTGGATGTGCGAAATGGCCCGTCGCCACGCTCTGCACTTATCTATGTGCTGCATCGTTTAATAAAGGAAGTCTGTATGAATATTGGTGAGCGCCGCTAATTTCTGCTATGTGGATTATATCACAAGGACTCTTCATTGTGCTGAGCACTGCCTGATAGTACTAACAGCTTAAAGGGGTTGTCCACTTTCAGCAAATAATTGATTTGGTTTGTGTAAGTAAAACAATTTTCCAATATACTTTCGGTATCAATTCCTCACTGTTTTCGAGATCTCTGCTTGCTTTCCTGCTATAGAAAGCTTCTATGTTTACTTCCAGTGGAAAGAAATGTGACCATGGTCACACAAGTGTACGACTCGTTAGTGTGACAAAGAGTTATGGGCGGCATGGTGGCTGAGTGGGTAGCACTTCTGCCTTGCAGCGCTGGGGTCCTCGGTGCTAATCCCACCCAGGTCAACATCTGCAAAGAGTTTGTATGTTCTCTCCGTGTTTGCGTGGGTTTCCTCGAAATAACAGGTATAACGAGCCGTGTACCTGTGTGACCATGGACAGATTTCTGTCCACTAGAAGTAAACATAGAAGCTTTCTATAGAAGGACAGCAAGCAGAGATCTAGAAAGTATATTGGAGAATTGTATAACCTTTCCTTACACAAACCATATCAATTATTTGCTGAAAGTGGACAACCCCTTTAAACTTACTGTTCTGTGTTTTCGTATGCCTGCCTCCGTTTGCTCTACTTGGGACAATGGTGCCATTGCACAATCCTCTTGGATTACATATTGTAAGGTTGTATTGGGAGACCAATGACCGATAGAAGTCATTTCGTGGTTGACGGAATCTTATTATTTTACTGCAACACCAAGTTGTGGGTAGCCTCATAATGGCATTTTAATATCCGCAGACATTTCTCCTACACGTTATCTAATTTGTGGGATATTCTAGTGTGGGCGTACAATGAGTTATTGTCATATTCCATATCAATGGCTTATTTACAGAGCTGATTTGACTGATGCAAATCTATGGCATTACCAAAACAGTGAAGGTTGTATATTATAATTTTTCTGTTTTTGTGCATATTTTCTACATTTCAGTCCGTTCTAATTTTGAACTGGTTGTTTGTTGCATTTGTTTTGTGGATTATGTTAAATGTCTGGACAGATACTTAAGAAACCCTCTCCTTATTAACAGGTATACAGGAGTTTCCAGAAAATATTAAGAATTGTAAAGTTTTGACAATCGTCGAAGCAAGCGTCAATCCAATTTCCAAGTAAGTATCATGAAGTTCTTGATTTTTCCACCTAAATTCGTTTGAGCGTAGCAGCTAGTTATTTTTTTACAATTCCTTTTTTCTTTTTTTAGGGGGGGGAGAGAGGGGGCACATAATTATTAATTAAACCAGTGCCTAATAATTAGTTTAATTAGTCATGGTCTTAATCCAGTTACCTGTAACATATTGAAATGATTCCAGCTGATTGCTCCATGCATGAAGATGATGGCAGAAAAATCTATTATTTTTCTCCATCTGTAAAGGCTTCAATCGGTGACTGTAGGAGGGGATAATTAAGAGGTTTGTGACATGTTACGTGCAACCCAGGGGACTAAATGATTATTATTACTGAAAACTGCTTAGCGACGAGAGCTCGGAAATCAAGACTCAAACCTCCTGTGCCCTTTCCTCAGTCTTCGCTTCTGTGCATTTTTCAAAGGGCTTTCTCTCTTTAATGGCAAATGGATTATTGAACAGTTTGCAGGAGTGCGTTTTTTTTTTTTCTGCCGACCAATCAAGAACTTGAAGCGGATTGCAGGACCTCATTGATTTATTGTAGAGAAACTGCAGGAATCCTACAGTATATCAAAGCTTCCTATTCCACGAATAGGCTGCGCTAATTATCTTTAGTTTGTAATGTGCCCTAAATCACTATCGGTGTCACATCAGCAAATATACACAAGTGTAGTCTATACACCAGAAGAGGCTCATAGGGAAAAGGTGGACTAGTATATTTTAAATGTTCTGACCTTTAATTGAATTATGTCAACCTGCATAGTCGAAAACGTGGCTTATAGTAATTGTCTAATGAGATAAAAAGTAGTGTCAGAACTCCTGAAAAATCCTCTTTTATTCAGATGTACAATGCTGTCAAGGAGGTAGGTCTGCTAGTCCAGGCAGTCAGGTAGCCCCACCTACTGACCACCATATGCTCCGCCCATTCCAAGCATCATGCGTGCCAGCCCTGCCTATTGAGACCCATCTGTCATTCTCCTTCAATGCTGTCAACTTGCACATTTACTGACATTCAGTCTGCAGCCCAGCTATGTATCTCGGCCGTGAAGGCAGATAATGGGCGGGTGCTAGGAGGCATGGCTGGCATGCATGATGCTTGGAGTGGGCGGGGCATATAGTGGTAAGGAGGAGGGGCTACCTCCTTTTTCATTCAAATAAAAGAGGATTTTTCTAGAGAGCTGAAGTGCACATATGACAGAATGACCTCTGGGGCACATGCATAATATATTACAAAGTGCAGTTTGCGGGTTTTTGGATTTTTTGGGACTTTTTAGGTGCATTTTTGTGATTATGCCAAGGTCTTAAGAAGAGCCGGTGGTTGGTTTTCGTTGCAGTGTTCCTTACTTTATCTTTCCAAGACAGATGGTTTCTTTGTTTTGCTACTTTTTAGGTGCAAATTAAAGAGTTATTTGGTGCAAAATGAAGTACAACTGACCCCATGCTTAGTTTCATTCATGCACCTAAAAAGTTGCAAATAATGAAAGAGCTTGCAGATCAGAGGGAAAAAAAAGTCTGTATCACAATGTGTGATCAGAACTGTGTGTTATAACGAGTTGTGCACCTGTGTGACTTTAGATGACTAGGGATATAACGAGTGTGCACCTGTGTGACATCACATGACCAGGGATTATAATGCGAGTGCACCTGTGTGACCGGTTTTTATCCACAGAAAGTAAACAATGAAACTTCCTGTAGAATGACAGCAAGCTGAAATCTAGAAAACTGTGAGGAATTGATACAGAAATTATATTAGAAAATTGTTTAACTATTCATTACACAAAACATATCAATTATTTGCTGACCGTGCACAGCCCTTTTAAGTTGTCCTGGCCAGTGGATGTGTATTTACCATTGTAGTCCATAATGATGTCACTTTTTGGTAATCTTGTACAAAATATCCACTTTAGACCTGATCACTGGAGACCACGTCCTCGGTGGCCGATTTTGAAATCCTTGAGTAATTTCCCAACTAATTAAAGAAATGTAATAAGTTCTTAAAAATTGGGTTACTGTTACTTACCCGTTGACTGAAGCTCTTGCTCCCGTGTGTATGTAGCCTGCCTCTAAACCCCTTGTGTTACATTGCATTTATTATGTCAAGTCTTTATGAAGTGCATTGAATAAACGGCTCTTGATGGACTCCAAAGTCATTTACTGTGTTAATTATCCGGAGCTGCCTGATGTGACAGTTTTATATCCTCTATTAATAATTTTTTGTTTTTATAATTCTGGATCTGTTGCTTCATGCAATTTTTCAACATTTTATGTACATGAAGGAATTTCCTGTTTAGTAACATTTTATTTGAATGTTTATGTTTATTTCTAATTATCTAATTTTTTGGTAATATTTTTTTCTTCTCCTCGTAGGCTCCCAGATGGGTTTTCACAGCTGTTAAACTTGACTCAGTTATACCTAAATGATGCTTTTCTTGATTTCTTGCCAGCTAATTTTGGCAGGTGAGTTGGGGGCGATCCTATGCTTTATTTGCAGCTGTCTTGATTTAAAGGGATGTAATTTTTCATTTGCAATTTTTACTCGTCGGAAGCAGCAATCGTATTCCACAGATGTCTCAGGAATGACATTGCTATTAAGCTTGTATCTTGGGAGTAATAACTATAATGTAACCCTGATGCACATATATCCGGACTGTGGTGATAACGTCAGTGGAACAAAATGTAGGAGGGAGGAACAGACATTATAATTATTATTTATTAAAAGGGAACCTGTCTCCAGCAACCTTAATTTCACTAAAGACAGGTTGCAGTAGCCCATCACACCTGCATTGAAAATATGCCTTTTTATGTTTTTTCTAAGCATTTGCATTACAATATAATTGTGTGTTCTAACTTACCTGGCTTCCTGACAGAGTCCTCTGTGTAGTCCCAGGGGTTGGGCTTTGGTTTGGCTGCATTTTAAAAAAACAACACGTGACTTGTTTGTGCTGCTCACTCACTCCTCAGCTCTCAGCCCCCACCTTTGTGCTCCTGTACATGAACAGAGCCGACAATAGTGGGAGAGGGAGGAGCTGTACAGGAGCACAAAGGTGGGGGCTGGGAGCTGAGGAGTGAGCAGCACAGACAAGTTGTGTGTTGTTTTTTGTAATGCAACCAAATCAAAGCCCAACACCTTTGACTAAGCCAAGGATTTTTTCAGAAAGCCAAGTAAGTTATAACACACAATTATGTTGTAATGCAATTACTTAGAGAAAGCAGAAAGGCATATTTGTACTGCAGCTGTAATGGGCTTCTGCAACCTGTCTTTAGTGAAACTGTGGTCCCTGGTGACAGGTTCCCTTTAAGGATCTGAAACCATTTACAAATCGTCTCCAGCAACCATGGATAAAAAAGTATCAAGTAAAAAAAGTAAAAAAAATGTCCACACATAAATTTTTCCTACTTTTTGCTCCCATGTGGCTGTGTGACTTTTTGTGTATATTTTGCTTGCTATCAGGCTTAAGGCACACAAAAATTTTGGGATGTGTGCTATCCGTTGTTTCAATGGCTAACCCGCGTCGTCATGTATGGGCTCATACACGTGGCTGTGGGTTACGTGGCTCTGTGTTTGAAACGACTGCCAGAGCTGCAAAACTCGGCGTAGGTCCTATTCCTCTCCAATGCTTTCAGCCTATAATGTGCATGAGAATGGGTCATTGGGTAACATTTACTAAGGGTCATGTGGCAGTTTTCTGTCGGACTTTGAACGTTCTTTTAGTTGGAAACTGCTTGCACAGGTATTTTAAGAAGTGTCCACGACACATTTGTGTTGCACACGATCCTTTTGTGGCGCACTGCACTATTCTGAACGTGACACAAATTTCTGCACTGAAGGGAGCATTACGGTGCTCAGTCGGATGAGATTTTGTGCCAGATTTATTATGCAAAGTCTGACAGAAGTGTGTTGCACGCCCCATGTCAAAGCTGCACCAAAAAGAAAAGTTGGTGCACTCTGTCAGGACAGTGAAGGGGTAGCGCCAGATTCATGAAGAACGGGCACCATAAATCCTGAATCTGGTGCCCCCTGCACGCTACACAGGCAAACTGCACATGTGTCCCATGTACCCTAATGTCTCCTCCTATCTGGAGTTATATGAATCTTTGCTTGGAGGTTCCTAAATAAAAGAAGCATAACAGACTCACAATAGTCAACCACAAATATCATAGTATCATAGTTTATACGGTTGAAAAAAGACACTTGTCCTTCAAGTTCAACCAAGGAAGGGAAGGGATGGGATTTCATGAGGAAGGGATTTAGGGGAAGTAATTCTATATAACATAACTATATAACTAAGCATAAAAATTTGGGAAGACAGAATGATGGTTCTGTTAGCCACACTTGCACCACTGAATGGCCAATAGGTGTTTTGCTAGGAATAGGGTCTTTTGCTAGACTGAAGGGGATTATGGGTAATATGCTCTACATAGAGCATGGTGATCTTAAGATTGACGTCAGTATTAGTCTACAATATGTTACCATGTGAACTTGTTGTTGTATTTATTTAATTTTTTTTAAGTAAATTTGTATTTGAGGTACAGAGGTCTTAAAGGAAGGGATACCCACAAATTAGTCTAAAGGTGGTTTAGTCAGTGGTCTGTGTCACTAGACGTGACCCACCAGACACTGACCGTGGAGACCGTTTAAGGTCAGGTTATCCTGTTTACATTTTCCATTTTACTATGTGATGTCTAGTTTTTGCAATGTTTTCTATGGTTATTAGCTCTGTACAGTTATTGTCCCTACAGATCTGTTATAGTTTCTAGTTTCTTTCCTTCTGTGTGCTCTTCTTGCCATCTTCGGTTTTGTACTCTCAGTGACTCCTTACCCTCCATCTGCCCATTATTTTCCTTTCTCCAAGACACGAGGCAGCCTTCTCACTGCTTGCCCTTTGTAGTTCGCAGCCAACATTCGCGGAGGTCTCCAGCCAAGTTCACACTAAAAATACCATGTCTTTGCACTGTTGAACTCCTATGTCAGCAAATAAATTCATTTTTTCTTCTTGTTAACCCACGTGGGAAATCCTCTCCGAATGTTCTCCGGCTTTATATTTTAAAGGGTGATTTTGCTGGGATGTGGATTTTATTTTCTTGGCCTTTCAATGATCTCAGATGCTTTTAAAAGATTTCCATCAGACTGACTTTTGCATGATGTGATTCTTGTGGGGTTTGTAGGATTTTTTTTTTCTGTATTGGTCTAAATCAGTGACCTAAAACCTATTGTTCTTGTTCAGCTCCGTGCATGGGGAGGGGACCGGTTGTGCTTTAGACCTACATGCTTGCTGGCCATGTTTTATTGAATAATGATGTAATGCAGTAAGAGAAGAGCTCTTCCCATACCGGCCATAGAGAGTCCACACCAGGACACGGCTTTTGCTGATGAAGGCTTTATACTTGGTGTTTATATCCCATAATCTCTTCCATTTATGTTCAAAGATTTATATAACACGTCCTGTTTAAAGGTTTTGGAGGTTTTTTGCTTTTAGGTTTGTTGTGCTTTATTACTTGTCCATAAATTGCTGGCATTTAAGGTTTATTTTATAGCATAAATGTATGGAATAATACTTATTGTTACAAGGGAGGTCCACTAAACTGCATGAGCATGAAAAGATGGGCACGCACATGTGCTCCTAAAGTCTACCTGCTGCCCCTGTGGGGTGCTTTATAGGCTTGCAAGACGTAGACCTGGGGCATTAGATGGGCGTTTTTGATGTCTGTGTGCTATTGTTTTTGTTTTTGGATGCATACAGACCCATTGATTCCTGTGGGTCTTTTCACACATCAGTCTTTTTTCATGGACAGCGAGAAATACATTTTAGCATGTACTATTTTTTTCTCCCATGCAGATCACAGACCTCTATACAAGTCTATGGATCCACAAAAAAAAAAAACAAAAAAAAAACAGCTCGGCACCTGTATGTGGTCTGTCTTTTCTTAAAAGCTAGGCAAACAACTGGACAAGGAAAGAACTAAATTAGAAATGAATTGTGTGGAAAGAGGAATACAAGTGCACCAACCACACCCCTGGTGCACCACAAAGCTAATATGCATATATAAAAAAAACCTGAACATTTTGAAAACTGGAAAGATAAATAAGCTGATATTTATCTATCAACTGCCCAATACAGTGTTGGGTGTTACTTGATTTGGGAACTGGGAGACTAACTTAATGCCAATAATAGTTGCGCTGAGAGTAAAGTAAAGTAAAGAGTAAAGGGGTATCCAATAAGGACCTGGATAGAACTTGCAGTATTTTTCAGACTGTAAGGTGGTTATAAGGATTATAAGGCGCACCATCAATAAATGCCTGCTAAAACGTCTAGGCTGATTATAAGACGCACCTGATTGTAAGGATGAATGACCGGCAGGTGGCAGACCTGTGCACAGTTCAAGGCAGCTGTGTCTGTAAGTACGGTTCATTTTTAAGTGCAGCTTATAGTCCAAAAAATATGGTACTTCTCTACTGTTCTCCAGCTCTTGCCATTCCATGTGGACATATACCCTAAACCAGTGACACAGACCTACTGTAGTATGATGTATTGATGGTTTCATAGACAAGTCATTAGAGGTTTTATGGGATCCATGTTTACTATAAATATTCTGAATTATGTGAATTATCTTCTCTATTTTCACTGCCTTTTTGCTATATTTGTCCATATTCTTGAGTCACTCATTTTAATTATCTACATACATTATTTCCATAGGCTTACGAAACTTCAGATTTTGGAACTTCGAGAAAACCAGTTGAAAATGTTACCAAAGTAAGTGTGTCTACTGATCCTAGTAACCTGGTTACTTTTGCTTTGTTATCGGAAAACACATAAACCCAATATGTAAAATAATATTTTGCTTGAGTTGAGGTCTTTTATTATGACCTGTATGATGCATTTTTTCTGTATTTTTTTAAATGGACTCTTGGATGAAGTCTCAAGAAATTTCAATACTTGAATCAAGTTTAGAGGCTGCAGAGGGAGAGTCACTTCAGACATCCCCTATCCTGGGTTCTATATCACTGAGAAACATGATTTTGGTGTCATATTTAAAGATAAGAATCTCATCTTTCAGAATGCATCAGGCTTAGGGTCCTGTAACCCAGGGAGTTTAAGACATATTTGCAAATGTGAGCTGCAGATAAAGATCCAATTCATTCCTTTTTACTGCCTGTTCTGTAGTTCACAGAACCAGAAACCTGGTGTGATTTGAAAGATAAGATTATTATCTTGAATATGACACCTATATGTTTCAAGTAACTACAAAACCTAATATAGGGGCACCTCAAGTGACACCCCTCCCCCTTTAAACTTGACTCCTCTCATGCAAAATATGACTCCTCTCTGCTCATTTTGACATAACTTTGGGAGTGATTTTTTAAATAGGTAAATATGTAAGATTTCACATGAAAGAAGTAAATCCTGAAAAGACTTTTCATACTCTACCTGAGGGGGCTGGTATTTTAGTAAAAATTAAACTACCAGAGTAAAATCTGGTGACAGACGCCCTTTAACTTTATATATTTTCAGTTATTTATATACAATTAAAATTTATGAAATGTAAAATCATCTGTATGTCCACCATCATATACTTTGTAATTAAAATGTTATAATGTATAGGAGCAGGAATTCAGGCTTTTACTCCACCACTAGGGGGAGACCACTGAAGACAGATTTATTATTCATTTGAGCAAGAGACCTATGACAGTATTAACCTCCGCCCAGAGTATTTATTTCTTTGTATTTTTATTTCGCCAAATTTAGTGTCTTTTGAGATTGATTATTCCTGTGTTACCAGAGTGTTATTTTTATTTTATTTTATTACGTGGCAGATTAAAACCAAGGCTTTATCAACATTATCCAAGGCTCTGAGCCAGTGTTTGGTGGATGTAGCTATGGAAGCAGTATTGTTTCTGTAGTAGCGATATCTTGAGATGTGGCTGAAGCATATTGGTTTTTTTTCAGCTGCCTAACAATTGGGGTTACCAGGCAGCAGAGTTTGATTTCTGGATTGTCCAGCTGGAACAACACTTGGAGACTTAATATTCCTGATACATACATGCAGAACATTTTTAGTATATAAACTACAAGTCTTGCATGATTATAAAATATGAGAGACTACATTTTCAGTCTAATTGTGATTAAGTTGAGTTGTGTATAATAGGCGGACCCATGCACAGACTAATTGTAATGAGTGGTGCGATGCCAGGTAGCTGCAGCGAGGCGCCCTGGCTGTGGTGCTTGTCTGACTGTGCGCCTGCCTCGTTAGGGCACACCCTTTATTATACTGTCAGGGCTGGGATGAGGTTGTTTGTTGAACTTGCATTCCTCCAAATCACGCACTTGGATCTTTGTGTGTTTTTGCTTCATTTTTCATTGGATCGGCCTAACAACAATCCTGGCTCTGTTCAGGAGAAAAGATTCAGCTGTGGACCAGAAGGAAAGCAAAGAGCTCAGAAACTTGTCAGCACAACATCCTCCTCTGATTGTTGTTGTAGATCTAAATTCTATGATTATTATATATAACTATAAGTATAATGTGTACAATATATGATGAGCAATAACAGGACCTGATCACAGACTTGATGTTAAAGTACAATATATGTGATCCCTTTATAGGAGTCTAAATATGAAGTGCATCAGGGGCGTAACTACAAGGGTAGCAGCCATAGCGGCTGCTACTGGGCCCACAGTGTCAGGGGGCCCCAGCATTTGGGGTTTTGGGTGTGTATATGCTGTATGTGTATTTGGTTTGTGTGTACTGTATATGTGTATATGCTGTATGTCCGTATATGGAATTGTATGTATGTATTTGCTTTGTGTGTGTGCATATGTGATGTGTTATATGCTGCATGGGTGTATATGGTACTATATGTAAGTGGGTATATGCTGAATCTATTCTGTATGTGGTATACATCTACTGTTTGTATTCTTATGCTGCATGTGTGTACAAGTTGTTTATATGCTATATGTGTGCAGGCAGTCCCTGGATTATGCACAAGATTGGTTCCATAGGTTTGTTCTTAAGTTGAATTTGTATGTAAGTTTATTTTATAACTGTAGACAATTTTCTTTTTGCCCAGTGACAATTGAGATTCAATTTTTTTTATCTGTAATAAGAACAATGTTTATCAATGAGGCTTCATTACAGACACCTTACAGATGATCATTGCAGCCTGGGACTATAGTTAAGCATCCAGAGAGCTTCACCAGAGGTCACTGTGGGTAGTCGGTTCCGTTTTTAACTAGGGGTCGTCTGTAAGTTGGATGTCCTTAAGTAGGGGACCGTCTGTATGTACACAAGTATATAATTGTGTGTGTATAAATGTGTGTGATTGTACCTCATGTGTGAGTTTACAAATATGTATTCAGAAGTTGGCTTTGAGGTCCTGCCTCTCCTATTTAAGCCCCTGAAGTGCAAGCTCTGCGGAAAACATCTGTCGTTCCTCTGATCACCCTCACATCCAGATAGTACATATGTCTTATGGACTTCTTGCTGTGGAGGACTCGGTGCGTGTTTGTGAATTACAAGGACAACTCATTGATTTCATTTCCCCTGTGACCACTCTATACAGGAATTGAATACTTGCCGCAGGTTGACAGGAAACCCCCTTGAAGCCAGCAGTAGGATGTGTTACACCAAAATCTACCAAATTTGTGAGGTTTGCATGAATTGTATGTTTGCACACTTATACAGGCGGTCCCCTACTTAAGAACACCCGACTTACAGAAGACCCCTAGTTACAAACCAACCTATGGATGTTGGCAATTTACTGTACTTTAGCCCGAGGCTACAATGATCAGCTATAACAGGTATAAAATTTGTCTATAATGAAGCTTTATTGTTAATCCTGGTTCTTATCAGGATCCAACATTTTTAAAATCCAATTCACAGAGACCAGAAAAAGTTCTGGCAGGGGTTACAATTCTAAAATATACAGTTCCACCTTACATACAAATTCAACTTTAGAACAAACCTAAAGAATCTATCCTGTACGTAACCCGGGGACTGCCTGTATACAGTTCTATTCTACAAATAGGATTGGTTTGGGGTTTTTGAGCCCCGGGTACAGTATATTCCCATTCATAGCAAATGCGATAATGAAAGTGTTGGGGACTTTGGTGGGTATTACAACACTTCTGTATACAAGGATTAGGCTTTCTTTGCATAAAACTGGAAAACCCCTTTAACAGGAAAATCCACATTTACTGCAGAATAAAAGTGAAATTCTAGTAGTCCACATGACCGCAGGGTTTTGCTGCTCTTGGGTTGCCCTTCTCTAGTCGGTGTCATGAGGATATGAAATTTCATTCTAATTTATCTACTGCTTTACCTACAAAAATATAACTTGGTTCTCTGACGCCTTCCTCTTTCAGAACTATGAATAGACTTACACAGCTTGAGAGACTGGATCTCGGAAGTAATGAATTCACAGAAGTGGTAAGCGTTGTGAAAAGCCCCCGTTCATGTCTTATGATTCCATTTTGTTTAGGGAGTTACTTGACACCAATTTTAAAGTTTTCCTTATTATGTCAAAAACCCCTACACACCCTTTATAATTCTTTTTCTAACATCCCTGGGGAATTCTATCCATTTTCACACAGTTACAGCTTCTCGTAGACCAGTGCCAGGTGCCAGAGGTGGCACTTGGAGCCATCTTAATGGGCACCCTGGATAAACAGGTTGAGTGACTTAAGGCCTCCTCCTGTATTCCTCTGAAGCCCTGGATGCGCTGAGTCCAGCGCTATTTTAAAGCCACACTTTATGAGCTTCCTCGGGCTCAGGAGGACTAGACTATAATGTTCTAGCTTCTTACGTCCTTATCCAATTCACCCCTCCATAACCCCCTATGGACATCAATTTGCTTATGATATTTCTTGAATTGTATGGTTACATGCCATATGCAGAACACTCTTTTACGTACCCCATACCATAGTCTTCCTATTCTGAGGCCTGCTCTTATCCGGAGAACAGCGGACCCTTGTCCTGCGGCCAAACTAAATATAGAGGTGTCCACCAATATGTTCTGCGTTCCCTGGACTCCATTGGAGAGCGGAAACTGACTGTATTGTAATTTGACTCTCCAATGCACTTGAATACAGAGCATCTCTAGGACCAGAGACGGGGATCCAAGTTATCGAGATCAGGGCCGACGTTAAGGGGTGGCAAACTGGGCATTGCCCAGGGCCCCCTGTCCTAAAGACTTTTGTGGGCAGAGGAGGTATTGCTCCTATAACACCCCTTAGTTGATAAATCAATAAATCAATCCATCTTCTATCTCTCCTCTGCTGTATCTATCTCTCATGTCTATCTATATATAATCTACTTTATATTAATCTATCATTTATGTAGAAATCTCTATCATCTTTCATATTTCTCTTCTATCACCCATCTCCCTCTCATCTGTCCATCTCCTATACAATTATCCTACAGTCCCATATTACAGATACTTACCTACTACTGTGTGTAACTTTAAGTGTTATTATTGTGCAGGGATAAAGGAGCCTCTTACTGACTGTGACTGTTCATGAAAAAGTTTTATTTTAGGGCCCCGCTTTTAGTTTTGCCCAGGGCCCCACTTTGCCTAAAGTTAGACCCTTACCATCTTATACAGTTAGTATATTACTCCTTTATCCATCTAGTGTCTGGTTGTGACCTTGGGACTTGTTTTAAGGGGCCTATCCATTTTTCCTTTTGGCTTGGGTCGCGCCAGGCAGATCAGTATTGCCCCTGACTCGGTGTGTAGCAGCGGGGTCAGTCTTTTGATGGTCAGTCTTTTAACAATAAAGGCAAAATCTTTTCTAAAGTGAATATACTTTCATCTGAGAAGGTCCTGATTGATGATGGACTCTGCGATCTTCATGACCCATTAGGGCTTTGATATTGACTGACTACACTAATATTCTTTGAAAAGCTGGAGGTGTGTAACACAGACATAATACTGACAGATCTGGCGTCCTCATTGTCTGATTTTCAAAGTGGAAATAAATGACCTGCCTCGCGTTTCGTGTCATAGACGCACAACATTCTTACATGCAGCAAGTATCTGGAGCCTGCAGTGTTCTCTGTTATAAATGTGAACTTGTGTCTGCTTCCCTTTTACATGTATTCATTCATGAATCGTATCAGTATCCTGATGAATTTTATATATAATGTGTATAATTGTATTTCACCTCATTTGTCTTTTAGCCTGAAGTACTTGAACAATTAAGTGGGATGAAGGAATTCTGGATGGATGGCAATAGACTCACCTATATTCCAGGGGTATGTATGTGCCATAATGTAGCAGATCAAGAATATGATGTGAATGTGTGTCACGTCAGCCGTAGGTCTCCATTATTAGTAAACACTAAAAAAAAAGTCTTCTGCATTCCTATGAACCAACATGCAGGAGGTAAACATTTCAGTAATCTTGAAGATCCACTTTTTTTTTTCTGTACATGGACCAGCACATCAATGCTGAGATTGTGGGGTTTATTTTGTTTTTTGTATTTTGTTTATAAATATATATTATAAATATAATTTTTTTTAGAATTTTCATACCAACAATAATATTTTAGACATGCGACACCCACCTCAAATGCCCCCTACAACCTGATATATGATGGGTAGACTGAATTAAAAAAAATTTAATCAGCACTGCAAACTGCAGGAAGACTGGCAGATCCTATTTGAAGGAAATATTTAATCAAAATCATGATAAACCCGGGACATTACTCATAGATCCAGGCACCGTGACTATGGTAATGTTCTTATATTTGTTATCCATGGCCTCTCCTTCCTTCTAAAATAAACTTATACAATTATGCTAATGGTCCAAATGGGCTCTGGAGGGTCCTACCAGAGCCCATCAGTGCAACAGTTTCACGGGCTTCCCTCCCCCTGCTCCCTCAGCTTTTGCCTTCTCCCTCAGCCTACTGTAATCTCCCAGAATCAGATGAAGTTTTAGCACACAGAGGGAGGGGGAATTGTTCCTAGCATAGTGTTGGCTCATAGCTTTTCTGGCTCATTAGCATAATTATAAAAGTTGATATTAGAAGGAAGGAGGCCATGGATAAGAAATATAAGAAGATTACCACAGTCATAGTGTCTGAAAATATTTATACCTCTCCTCACCTATGTTTCCTCTTTTTTATGAAATCTTCTCCTTTTACCTATTAAAAAATCTTCTCCAAAGTCATGTGAAAGTGAGCACAGGAGAGTCATATTTTGCTAAGATAAGTCACTTTTGAGGTTGCACGGGGAGTCTCAATGAACTTCGATATTTATTGCTTGTAGGCTTATATACTGCTAGCCAGTAAAGTGGGAACAGTTTGTATCCTTACACCCTCCTTATTTGAGTTGATGGTACAAGTATGAAGGACATACAGTAATATCGAATACATTTATGAAAAGCATTTTGTAGATTTAAGGTAAATTCTGCACCTATTTTAAGAAAAAGAGGCTTATGATTCCTGTCTAGTGGCTACTGATAATGGAAGTGTAGCTATGCACCAAAATTCTCTGCTGCCCGGGGCTGGCTACAGAATGGCGACCCCTGCTTCCCCATTCAGTAGTAATGTATCCGATTATTTTTTAGTAGGTGGGTTCTCCATGCAGTGTCTCGCACTCATGATGGCATTAGGTATGAAGAGAGACTATTGTTAAGTGTCAGGTGCTACTTTGTAGCAGATAACTGCACCCCTGATGTTGCCGCCCATCCTGCTGCAGGTGGTGTCGCCGCCAGAGGCAAGAGGCAAACTCGCCTTTGCATTCAGGTGCAGATCTACTAGAGTTTCATGGTGCTATACATTTTTGTAACACTCCTTAAAGTACTACCCTATAGACATTGGCAGGAATCATTAACCATTGGTAGTATTTAATACATACTATATCTCCGAAGAATTTGTGTCCCAACTTAAACTGTAAAGGAGTTATATAAACTTTAGAAGGGGCCTTTTTCCTGGACATAAATGAAGCTGAAGGAATTCCGAACTGTCCACCCCAACCGCACTCTGTAATGTACGCATCATAAATCTGGTAATATGGAAAGTTAGATGTTTCTGCTATGGGGAATTCCATTCTAATGCCTTTGAATATCTTCATTTACCCTAAGAGAACAAATGTATCACTAATCTGACATGATAGCTTTTCCATCTTCCCATCCCATCACGCAGGAGGTAAACATCTCAGAAATGTAAAACCTCCAGATGATCCTCTTTTATTTCAAGTATTCGAGAAGAACTGAACAGCAAAGTCTTTGTTAAGAATAGTGAGATTCTTCCATCAGAACAAACATTCATGTGATATATTAATGAACACCGGTCATACGCCGTCTTACATAGGCTTTCTTTTCTTTTCCTATAGTTTCTTGGAAGCCTGAAGCAACTAACCTACTTAGATCTGTCGAAAAACAACATAGAAATGGTGGAAGATGGAATTTCGGGGTGTGAAAATTTACAAGACCTGCTGCTGTCGAGCAACGCAATACAACAGCTGCCAGATTCTATTGGTTGGTATATAGATACAGTGTGTAATATCCGGTATCTAGATACAGTGTATAATGTTTGAGAGGAAGAAAACAGATATTGGTAGATATGTATTGGTAAAATACATACTTTCTTTTCCTTTAAAAGAAAACTGCCATCAAAATCCATCATGATAAACCATGATGGATTACTCACACATAGATCCAGGCACTGTGACTGTTTTTAACTTTGTTATATTTGTTATCCATGGCCTCCTTCCTTCTAAAATAATTTTTAATAAATATGCTCATTAGCCAGAGAGCCCCTCCGCTCTGGTGAGTCACCGCAGCCAGCTTCACAGGCTATTACACTGTCTCTCCAGTCCTCTGCTTCCTCGGCACCTCCCCCTCCCACTGCCTGCTGTAATCTCACAGCCGCAAAAGAAATTTCAAAATGCAGTGGACAGCAGGAAGTGTGTTACCAGAGCCCCTCGGCACTATAGCTTCACAGGCTGTTACACTGTGCAAGAGCATGTCCCCCCCTGCCTGATGTAATCTCATAAAGTGGGAGGGAAGATGATCGCCTGCACGGTGTAACATCCTGTGAAGCCTGGTAATACCACATGAGCCCTTCTGGCTCATTAGCATAATTTTAAAAGTGATCTTAGAAAGGAGGAGGCAATGGATAACAATTAACACACATCCCTCCCACTGTGTGCTGAAACTTCTTCTTTTGACGTAAGATTATAGCAGGTAGAGGGATCCTGGAAGTGCCGATGAAAGCAGAGGGGGTGGGTGAGATAGTGTAACAGCCTGTGAAGCTAGTTGAGGATGTTACTAGAGCGGAGGGGCCTTCTGGCTCATTAGCCTTCTATGGATGAGAAATCTAAGATTACCACAATCTTACAGAGTGCCTATGAGTGCTCTAGGTTTGTTGTTAATTTTGATGATAGATTTCCTTTAGAAAGTTGTCCTGGAATGGAAAATATGGCTACTTTCTTCCAAAAAACGCTCCACACCTGACCATGCGTGGTATTGCAGTTTATCTCTCTGCATCTTTGTATAGTTTCCAGCCCAAACCAAGGTCCGGTGTTTTTGGAAGAAGGATGACTCTCATATCCTTGATACCCTTATCGCTTGTAGTACGTAGGACTCGTAGGAATAAAAATTCTGTTCCTCTTGCATCCATCTGCTCCAATTTCTAATAGTCTTTACAATTCTTGTGCACGTCATTAACAAAAACATATCACATCTCCGGTACAAAGACCATTATAAATTCAATTTGCTAAAAACAGACACAGAAACAGATACAAAAATGGCAAAAAGGGAAGCGCTGTTTTCAAGTAATTGTGTTATTTTGAAGAATGTGTTTTTAAAATGAGAAAAAAAATTATTGGAATTCACTTCGATCAATCAATTCTAAGTGGTCGAAATAAAAAAAATAAAAAATGACATAGGTCTGTAATATCACCATCTACAATCATACTGTTTCTCTCAAGTAAATATATATATATATATATATATATATATATATACACACACACACACATAATTATACACACACACATACTTATACACACACACACACACACACACAGGAAAAAGAACATCCAACAAGTCTCTATTCTTTATTTTTTCACTCTAGGTGCACTTAAGAAATTAACAACTCTGAAAGTAGACGAGAACCAGCTCATGTATTTACCAGACACAGTTGGGGGGTAAGTTTGAACTACCTTAATAAAAACTTTTCCATAAATAGGCCCCGAATAGCTCTCTATTTATCACCCCTTGAGATCCCAGCTATAGTTTTAA
Organism: Engystomops pustulosus; assembly: GCA_019512145.1. Taxonomy (NCBI): domain Eukaryota; kingdom Metazoa; phylum Chordata; class Amphibia; order Anura; family Leptodactylidae; genus Engystomops; species Engystomops pustulosus. Next base: position 293,462,080 of record CM033641.1, on the reverse strand, counting down.
GAAGACTAACATACTATTTACATGATCTCTTTCCCATAAAGCAAAATAGGTGTAGGGGCAGGACAAACGTGGATCCTACCACTCCACTTGTGTGGCAGTGTCAGAAATGGCCAACCACAGCACTAGGCTTTCCCTGGCACTTCCGTTCACTGCCTACAGGAGTGCTACAGACGGGTTAGATAACTTTGCTCGGCAATTTCTGACACTCCCTTACAACTGATAGAGCAGCAGGATGCCTTCTAGACCTGCAGCTACAACCATTAGTGAGAACTAGACCTGTGTTCTCCAGACTGCTGGTGGTCCCTTCCTGGTGATCGGTGGTGGACCCAGCAGATGGATCCTCGCTTATCAGCTTATGTACGTCATAATGCCATTAAAGATGTATGAATAGGGGTTACCATGTCTTGGCTATGTTAAGTATATATTGGACTGATTTGCACTTACTTTATTGATTTAAGTACTATTGCATTTATTCTCTTTTTGTATTGAATTGTGCAGATTAGGGACACTTTATCTTTGTCTTATATGCTGTGTTTACTGGTGTGCAGACATCCCCAAGATTGGTGCAATCAGGGATAGATGTTGGTGAACTTACTTTATTCACCACATCAAACTTTTTAAATGTTTTTATATTTCATGTCTGGTTGTTTTGTATGAATAAAGCATTTTTGATCATTATTTTTGGGTTGTTATGGCACATCTTTTTCTTGTGAATTAATATGTTCGGCTAGTGTCCATATACCCACTGTTGATACATAGCTGTGTAGGACCCACATTTCTTTGTAGATGTATGAATAGGGCTCACAGACTGAGCCCTCTTCATACATGACCCCAGCCGGATCCTTCATTCTAGCTTCTGCTATTGGGTTACAGTCAGTAGCAGTTTGTTGTGCTCGCCCGACTGGGGCATGCAACATGCTAAAAAAAATTGTGTTTATAGGATCTCCTCCCCTGATAACTTCTCTTATAAGACTAATACCTAAGAAATCATACAGAACTAGAAGTTTCTATATTCACTTTCTAAAACTTATCTACTTTATTATTTAAATGGCGACATCTTCTCCCCCCAGGCTGGTTTCCCTTGAAGAGCTGGATTGCAGTTTCAATGAGATTGAAGCTTTACCTTCCTCTATCGGGCAATTTTCTCAGATACGGACGTTTGCTGCTGATCATAACTTCTTAACACAGCTTCCCCCAGAGGTGCAATGACTGTTTTATTCATCATGCAATGTGTGAATTGCTTTAGAATCAATTTCAGGAGAACTGTAAGCGAGTAAACAGCGACTTTCTAAGGGTTCTTCGCTTGCAGCTCTTCTTCGTTTTCACACAGATTAATCAGTTGTGGCTGGCAGGATTCCTCTTCTACCGTAACAGTCTCTCTGTAATTTTTAATGATTGTTATTTGGTTAGAAAAGTGACTGGTGTATCTTCTGTATGTGGGTGTGTATATACACCCATATATATATATATATTGTGTTTGTGTATATATTTTGGAATCTTTTGAAGTCATTATGAAGTGAGAATGTTACATTGCACCCATTAGTATTTATATTTGCTGCGCTATTCATTAACATATATCTTTTTCTAATTGAATAGATTGGAAACTGGAGAAATGCCACCGTGATGTTTCTACATTCTAATAAATTGGAGTTTCTCCCGGAGGAGATGGGTGACATGCAGAAGCTGAAGGTCATCAACTTGAGTGACAACAAGTGAGTTATGGCCTTTTATCGGTTTACCTACAGTTTGTTGGGACTGATAACAAATGTCTTTAGTACATGTATGGTGGATTATGTTCTAATAGGGGAGGTTTGGGCATCAACTCGGGGCCCAAGACTTCAAGGGGGGCGGGGGATGCCCATCACTCAAACCATCACCCTAGTTTTATACTGCCCTGTAGAAATAATTGAGAGGGACCTCTAGCCATCAATTCTCATACATTTGTTCCCCACATGTATACAAGATCCCTTTCAGGAGCTAAAGGTCCTCCAATGGTCCTTAAACTGAAAGTGGACAGAAGAGACCGATCTTTCTTTCCGAAGTCACTTGATTCTGGTACCATATCTAGGAAATAAATGCAAAAGTAAACCATAACATTTTCATACTGCCCAGGGCCTGCTTATCTTTATGTGCCCCAGGTAATAGAAAACATAAAATATACTTTGAGCACTGATCGCTTTACAAATCTACATTTAACAAATAAGGTTTAGGTGCTTTTCTCTATCCTCATGCCTTGTGACAGTAATGATGACCATAGTGCATTAAGTATGTAAACAAGTGAAATAAAAAAAACATAAAAAACACAAGCCCTCTCCATATGAACATCATAGAGTGGGGAAGTGGCATTGTCTTTATTGTCATAGAGGCCATTGGACCATCTCGGGCTCCACGGCCTAGTAGCAACTGCAGTCTCTGCACTCCATATAGATATGTCTTGGTTTCCTTGATGTTCTTTGCTTCTTGGAGATCTAAGAATGAAGAATTTTGAGAGAAATCTATACCAGAAAGCTGTCTCTTTGAAAAGGCCTCTCTCTTATTCAAGCCCAATTTCCTTACTATTTCTAGTATTTATTATAAATGACGGCCACCCTACAACACAACTGGTTTTAATGTAATTTTGAGGTGATCATCTCTAAGAGTTCAGTGCTTTACAGCAGAAAGTGTAATGTATTGTCACCATTAACCATCTTGGACCTCATGCACATGACCGTGTACCGGGAACCGGCCACACAAACTGCAGCCAAGCTCATGGCCACCATAGAGGCCTATAGTGAATGGTCACGTTGTGTTGAGAATACAGTGTCTCGCTGCACCGTGCAGTCACACCGCAAAAGATAGACTATATTCCTGTCCATATTTCGGTGCTCGCCAATCCAATCTCGACTTGGTCGAAACATGTTGCGAAAGGTTTCGCCACATAGCTGTCTGCATGAGGCCTCAGCTCTTGCATCGGAAGTACAGTAATTACTTGAGTAATTTGCTTGAACTCTGGTCTGTTTACTACAAAACCGAAGTTATCATAAGTCTTATTACAAGTATTTTTCTCAATAATATATGTCTTTCTCAACTTTATTCAATTTTTGTTTGAATCCACAGACTGAAGAACTTGCCCTTTAACTTCACCAGACTGCAGCAGCTCTCGGCAATGTGGCTGTCAGATAATCAGGTGGGGGTTACACTTTTCCTGGAAATGACCTTTTCCCTCTGTGCTTTGTCTGTGTCCCCAGCGTGTAATGAAATCTAAAAGACAGGACTCTGGGAGAGAGGGAGCGCTGTGTGTGTGGTTGGAATGCATTGTGTGCCGTGACAGGAGGAGGTTTAGCACTTTTGCACATGAGAGCACAGTCCTGGCTCTGTTCTCCATACGTTATCATTTATCATCCGCTCTACCCTTTTTCCTCACGTATTTGTTTTAATACTCTCGGCATCACTTCTCTACGAGGAAAGATTTATCATCGCTTTCACACCTTCCAAATAATGACATAATACAGGCAGGTCCGGGTGTGTGATAAATCCGAGCCACGTTGTAGTTGTTGATTTGCATCAATTTTTGATCATTATTAACGGATTTGTTTGAAATATTGGGGACAATTACTAAGGGTCCGAACAGCGCATTTTCGTGTGGTTTCCCAACTTTTTATCGTTTTGCCCTGAATTGCCCCGGGTTTTTGGCACAGGCGATCGGATTTTGGTGCATCGGCGCTGGCTTGCATGTGACACAAATCGGGGGGAGTGGCCGCCGGACAACCCAACTGATTCGGACAAACCGCGGAATTCAAAAACTAAATTGTGTCGCAAGATCAGCACTCGCATGCACCGGGAAGAGGTAGGCGGAGCTGAGCGGGGGAAGCGACGGGTGCAGGAAATCGGGCGCATGAGCGAAAGATCCGAATCATTGTCGGTTAACGCAAGGCCGGGATCACGACGGGACGGGTAAGTAAATGTGCCCCATTATGTCAAGTGCAATTTATTTTTATTTATTACAAGTGTCTGAAGTAAAGCTGTTCTAGTTTCCCATGGAAACCAATCAGAGCTCAGCTTTATTTTATAAACAGCTGTGGGAAAATGAAAGCTGACCTCTGATTGGTTGCCGTGAGCTACTACAACATTTCTGCTCTCAGACGCTTCTGATAAATCTCCCCCATTAACTTTATGAGCAAAGTGTTTGTTGTAATCATCTGAAGACACAAATTAATATTTTACTAATAGTTTTACATGGATGTAGTCCAGGTTCTATTAGGCGCTTTTTACATCTGTACCATAATACCTGATATAAAGGGCCAGTGCCCGGTCTGTTACCTGCAGATGCATCAATGATCCATTGAGGTCCATCAAGTTGTCTGTGACTCCATCTACATCATAGGCACTATAATAATAATAATAATAATAATAATTCTTTTATTTATATAGCGCACACAGATTACGCAGCGCTGCACAGGCATGTCAAATTGGTCCCTGTCCCCATGGGGCTCACAATCTAAACAACCTAACAGTATGTTTTTGAAGTGTGGGAGGAAACCGGAGTACCCGGAGGAAACCCACACAAACACGGAGAGAACATACAAACTCTTTGCAGATGTTGACCTGGGTGGGATTCGAACCCAGGACCCCAGTGCTGCAAGGCAGATGTGCTACTCACTCAGCCACCGTGCCGCCCATAATATCTGATATTGTAGTGAAATCACTAAACACATGGGGAGTAAGGAGCGGGGAGCAAAAGGTTGGTTAATATTTTGGGGTGTCTTTTGGGATGGAAACATACCTCATCTTTTTATCTTATAACTGACCAACCAGTTTATTATGCTGCTCCACAGGTGTAGGTTCATCCTAATAGTAGCCCATATGGCATAAGGAATGCTGAATAAATACACCAGACTCATTGTTTGAGTCCAGTGTATTCAGGAGGATACATAAACATACATACACTTAACATTAATACCATTTAATTATCAATACCACAATGTTTTTTTTCTTTTTCAGTCCAAGCCACTCATTCCGCTGCAGAAGGAGTCTGATCCGGACACAAAGAAAACGGTCCTGACCAACTATATGTTCCCACAGCAACCCAGGACTGATGATAGTAAGGAGCATTATTTTCTTCTGTTTTCATACTCGCTCAATTTACATTTGGATTAAACCTTCACTCCAAATCAGAAAATGTATCTGTATTAAATTCCATATTATAATCTTTAAAGGAACTGTCCACTTCAAAAAATCTCACCCCAAAATGTCTCCATGCTAGGTTTAACCGTTATCAGTTGTGATCTATAGATAAACCTGTTCAGTTTCCCTACAGCGCTACCACAGGTGTAATAGTGCATTACATAGTTCACATTAAAACTTGACTCTCCATGTAATGCTAAAATATATTGGGTCCTCCAAAAGAGATAAATGTTCTTTGTAGACGTCCTCTGGCCCGTGTAATAGATGGTTATCCAGAAACGGCTTACTGAGTAATTCTTTTGATAAAATTCTTTAAAATTCCACACTGATGTCACCAGATTTGACCCCATTAAGCCAACTCGGGGAAAGTATGATATGTCCTTTCTAGAATTCCCTCTTTTATGTAAAACAAAAAAAAAAAATCACTTCCTAAGTATCATGCAAATGAGCAGAGAAGAGTCTTATTCTGTCACTTTTAAGAGGCCTCGGGGGGAGGGGGGGTTCACTTCAGACTCCCCCATCTTCGGTTTTATAGAACCTAGAAACCTTGGTGTCATATTTAAGATTTTTTAGATTGCAGGTTTCTGGCGGCTATAGGACTGGAGCTACAGGCAATTAAAAAAGAGGCAAGATCTGGAGCTTTATCTGCAGCTCATATTTTCCACTATGTCTTTAACTGCCTTTATCTCCGTTTCTGTACCTAATGCCATGTGAAAGATGAGATTCTTTAATTCGACACCAAAAGCATATGTATAGGTGCTATAGAACCGAAGATGCCTCATCCCTGCCGCCTCTAAACTTGACTCATCTCAGGCAAAATATGACTCATTTTCACATGATTTTGGGGAAGATTTTTTTTTATAGCTAAATGGATATAATTTCATGCAAGAGAGAGAGATTTGATCAGGATATTGATTACTGGATTGATGCCCTGTAATTTGCCATATTAAATTAATAGTTATAGCTCTTAAAATCTGTCACCCATCGCCCCACACTCAATTCCAAACATGCATTTTATGGCACATCTTGTGGATATGTGGAACAGAATATTCCAGGTAGAATTCCCCTTTAGAGTAGAAAAGTGTTAAAAAGAATCATTTACAGCATAACTGTGCCGTTTTACACATTTGAATGCTCGGAAAAGTGTTAAAGGGACCTACATATGACACATTTTTTTATGCATTTACTCCCAAAAACACACGTAAATCTTGTTCATTGTCTGTGATTGTTGATGTGCAGTTTGGGTACAGGGCTTGGTCTTTTGTGGATGTTGTTCCATGGGCCGGTCCCCTTGTTCTCCAGCTGCTGGTTCCAGGTCAATCCCAGAATTGTGCTTTGTTCTGGGATAACAATGTGCTGCACTTGATCTCCCTGCCCCACAGAAAGGAATGTTACGTGTTTACCTCGCAGATTAATCATTCCCTACCAGATGGACACAAGGCAATGGCGATCCGCCCTCTCCTCCCTAATCTGTGTTTTGACTTCACAGAACAGGTGCACACTTTCCACTGACGCTGCAGCGCTGTATATTTATACTTCCCATCATTATTTTTGTCTAAAGGGAATTTAGAGAATCTTCTACTCTTACATTTTTTTTTTTTTTTTTTTTAATAATGAACCCTTTGTGACTGGGGGTATGGTTTGTAACTCCGTCTTCAAATGTCTATTTTTGGGGGTGCAAAGGGTCACAATATTCCATATACATATGAGATATATAACAGCAAAACAAATATGAAGCAATATTTCCTTTTTTCACCACTTCAGTTTACACCAGTCACAGCCTGTTAAATCACCGGGTTTTAATTTTGGAGGCCCTTGATTACAGTAGCCATGATGTGAATTGTGTGCGTTTCCCATCTTCCTTTTAGAACTCTGTTTAACACAACAATATTAATACATTTATTTAGCATAAAAGAGCACCTATCCTCAAGTGCACAATCCTGATAGAAGTACCTCATGTAATTTCCGATGTGCTCCTGATCAATATGGGGTTTGTTTCTTTAAAATTAATTAACCTGTTCAAATACTATGGACCACGGAGGTTTATATGTGTGTTTACAGTCAGTCCCCGGGTTACGTACATGATAGGTTCTTTAGGTTTGTTGAATTTGTATGTAAGTCGGAACTGTATATTTTATTATTGTAACCCCAGACAATGGTCTCTGTGACAATTGGATTTTAAAACTTTTGGGATGTCATAAGAACCAGGATTAACAATAAATCTTAATTGCAGGCACCATTGATAAATGTTAGAGTTGCTTATTGTAGCCTAAGCCTAAAGTACAGTAAATTACCAACATCCAGAGGTCTGTTTGTAACTAGGGGTCATCTGTAAGTCGGGTGTTCTTAAGTCGGGGAACACCTGTACTTATGCTAGTCAAGGGGGTGTTTTTAGATTGCACACTAAAAACCTTTGTGCCATCTTTGTGATTGTATTGATCATTCTGCTCCAAATTAAAGGGTGTATTCAAGTACAATTCTCTATTTATTGTTAAACTACAGAACCTTTATCTATCTTAGGTGGGAGTAACCCCACCCAGGTATTACACTTTTTTGGTTTGACTTTACTTGGTCATATTTCGTGCAGTTGCACAGTAGGCACATATAGGTTCGAACTACATAGTCTATGATTAGGGCATGTACAGGATTTGCTTTCTTCAAGGTCATGTAAGATTCTCGTTGAAGAATCTAAAGTTGTCTCTATAACAGGGGCAGTAACCTTTTATGTAATTTGGGGGTGTTGTCTCAGCATTTTGTTCTTGGTGACTTGTGACCAAACTGTTTCCCAATATCTGCAGATGATCAAGCTTTGGGAACTGGTATTGGCTCACTTGGCCCATTCATATATACCTACGGTATTTGGATGTTATATGCTTGGGGACAGAATTACAAAGGACTATAAATTGGATTTAGAAATTGCTAGTTTAAGCTCAGTCCAGATTGTCTAACAATTCCATAAAATGTGCTATATGCCTTGCAAAAATCTAGTGTTTTTCATATTCTGTGTTGGTGGAATTCCATCCAATTTTTATATTCCTATTTTAGTGACTCTTTTGAAGTTGTAGAACCATCTTCCACTGTCTTAACAAAGACTTATGTTTGTGTTGCAGTCATTTTCTCTTCAGACAATGAAAGCTTTAACCCATCTCTGTGGGAAGAGCAGAGGAAGCAGCGGGCACAGGTCGCTTTCGAATGTGATGATGACAAAGATGAGCGGGAAGTCCCAGCCCGGGTCAGTTTTCTCCAGCTATAAATTATTGAAGCGACTACCCAATGTCCATCAAATTTGTATTAATACTACTTACATCTACACCTTGAATGCAAATTGTATCACCTAATATTTACACCAAAGAGTCATTTAATGATTTAAAAAAAAAAACTTGTTGAGATGCAGTTGTAGCTTGACATTCGTCGTATGACCATATTCCAGAATTTGGTCATCTCTTGCTTGCGCTGGATAGAGTTTAAAGGACAAGGTAAAACAAAGCTGAACAATGTCCACTTGTCAAGCAAGACACAAAAAGTTCAAAGCATGTACATTTCGCTTGGTAAATCTTCACTATTCCACATGTGTTGTTACACTTGGATCATATAATAGCATCGTACATACTACATCCCTAGTGCCGGCCACGCAAATGTTACTAATACTGCTGCGGTCATACAAGGTGACACACAAGGTCAATCAGGATTTGCTAGAAATAACGACAGTCAATCTGTAACCATGATTTATTGTGTGTTTATTCTGCTTATTGGTTTTTCTTATGGGGAGACAATGAAGTCACACAAATTACCGATGACCTTGTGTCGCTTTACTTCCAGACCCTTACAATATATATTAAAGTAATTGTTTCCTAAATGTTTGGGCAGACTTGGCTAATCTATGGTATTTGTTCTTACTCAATTTAGGAAGGTAATTTGAAGAGATATCCAACACCGTACCCTGATGAGTTGAAAAACATGGTGAAAACCGTACAGACCATTGTGCATCGGTTAAAAGATGAAGAGAAGGCAGAAGAAGCCAACAAAGAAATGAAGCAAAATGAAGCCCTGCACATGAAGGAGACCGGCATAAAGGTGGGGCAGAGTCTGAAAATCTGTATACAGCAATCTAATTAATCATAATTAGATAAAAGTATTGTAAATGTGTCCTTAAATTTTACTTCTCAAGCAATGACATGTTATTTATCAGTATTATAGTGTCCCCAAAGTGAGTTCTGAGTTTTTTCACAAAGGGACCCTCCGTATGTCCCATCGACAATAATGGATAAAGCCAACGGAAAACATGGCCACCTCTTCTATATTAAGTTGCAGTATGTAGTCAGCCAGCTAGAATTTTATCTGGGACTTTCACCATCCTTAACCTGGTCCTTGATGTATACATCTATCTCAGTTTACTCAAAACAAGATCTCTGTAATCCAACATATATCTGTTGGAATTACCCAGGGATTTTTGTTGATTTGTTGGAATTATTCAGAATTAATTATTAATTTGAAAGATTTATTGATTTGGTCTTTTATTGAGTTTGCAAAGTCTCCATAGTTACTGGCGCACTCCCACTTTGTTTCAGAACTATCTGATTTTATACTTAATGCATTGATATAGAAGGACAAATGTTGTTACCATTGCTTTTTCTAGACACTGTGCGGTTTAGGGAACCGTTCACATGGCAGCCAGACTCTACCAGGTCTTTAATGAACATGTAGGCTTTCATTGTGCCAACAATATTCTCCTATAGACCTAATACAACATGTAATAAAACATGCCATGCTGTTTGAAATATATACAATTAAAAGAATGAATCTACTAACAACTACGTTATTCAGTGTAAAAATGATGTGTATATGCTGGATGTATGTATATGTGTTGTGTATATGATGTATATATATGTGATGTGTAAATGGTGCATGTGATGTATATTTGCTGTATGTGTGTATATGATGTGTATTTGCTGTATGTGTATATGTTGTATGTACATGTGATTTTGTATATGCTGTATGTATATGTGATGTGTAGATGGTGTATATGTGACGTATATTTGCTGTATGTGTGTATATGTGATTTGTATATGCTCTGTGTGTGTATATGTAATGTGTAAATGCTCTATGTGTGTATATGTAATGTGTATATGCTCTATGTATGTATATGAAATGTGTATATGCTCTGTGGGTGTATATACTATATGTGTATGGAGTTACAGTAAGGCCATAATGGATCCATACCATAGAACACTGATACAGAATATGGGCAGTGAATTTTTTCTGGTTTCATCATAATGAGATTTTTATTTCACTTTGGATATATCTAGGTTACAGAATCGGTACCAGCAAAAACTGACGTTGATGAAAAAGAAAACAATATTGTGGGAAACTGCATTCAGAAACCATGTGAACCCGAACCCCAAAATACCACAGGAAACTCGCAACCAACTATTCTCACTAAAAACCAATGGAATGCAAAAACGGTGGTCAACCATGATGAGACCCTGGAGGTATGTGAGGCCCACTTGGTCATGATGAGTCTGCACCCCTGTCAGGTACAATACTGTCAGGGCTTAATCATTTGGAGATCTAAATTGCGACTCATACAATGTAGAACTCCTACAATGATGGATATTGTCCTCTCACATGACCAGCCCTTGGCTGTAACTAGTTCACTGTTGTTTATGTAGATTAATCTAATTGTGAGTCATTTAGGAAGAATGATATTGGATTCGGCATGTAATTAGGTGACATTTTTCCAAAAACACCTACTATTTTGTAACTAGTTGTGGAAAAGTTTTCCCAGTGTTGTTGACAGGATGATCGCTCAGCCGTGAGTCACCTACTTTACCTACATTACTAGGGAATAACGAAACATTTGATGACTTATAACACAGGCTCCTTGTAATGCGCTTTGAACTCGCCTTTCATCCCGCCTGACTGAGCACACCGCGTGCCTGAGGGCCCCTGTGTCATATTATAACGAATCCTCATCAAAGGAGAAAATAATTGTTTCATTTATTATGAAGAACGGTTTTCTGAGCTGTTTAATTGTAAATAGCAGATGTTAATAGACTTTAGACACCTTAATTTATGTCTTATTGCTCTTATTACATTAGCGAGATTTTCTGATACTTGCGGAACCTAATTATGGCCAAGGCTACGGTGTCTTATTCTCAAACTTTTACTTCATTTCTTATGCATAGGTTTGGTAAAAAATGTAGGAAATCCACAGGTTCTAGCATTGGGGGGGCCCACATGATCCCTAGAATCGGGGTCAAGAGCCAGGATTAACAGTCTGAATGGAGGGGCAGTCAATCGTGCACAAGTCCTCTCCGTTTATGGAACTGATAGAAAAATCTAGGACTCCATTATTCACATTTTACAGGAAGTAGTGAAAAATGTAATTCCATTGATGGGGCCCTAAAAAATAAAAAATCGGACATAGTAAAGTAAATGTGTTTTTAGAATCTTGGCCAACCATATAGCCATATAGATCTGATGACCTGTTTAACTGGTTCATTTCTGGTAATTCCATCTCTGACATGTGGAAACTTTTCCATGGTGCAGGAATCGGAAGACCTATCTTATGATGAGGAGATGAAGATGGCAGAAATGCGGCCGCCCCTTATAGAGACTTCCATGAATCAACCTAAAGTCGTAGCTCTGAGTAACAACAAGAAAGGTAAAAATTTGTGTCTTTTGAAATCTTAGCATTTGAATGAATTCAACTTATCTTAAAGGAAAACTACAATTACTAACTACAATTTGATTTCACACATTATGAACCAAAAATAACTTGAGAATGCTGTAGCTACACTGATGCAGAAACATATCTTGTTTAATGCCTGAGTTGAGTGGTTTTACTGAAAAAAAAAAATATAACATTCAGGACCCTGGGATAGCTGAATTTCATTCAGCCTGCCGTTCATGGAGCTTCCTGAACTGTCCAGACAGAACTAATCAACCTGAGCTGGGTCACTCATACACAGCAGCTGGGGGATTGTGCAGTGATTGATTTCTTCTGCCTGCCAGGCACAACAAAACCACTCAGTTCAGGGATTAAACAAGATATGTTTCTGTATCAGTGTAGCTACAGCATTCTCAAGGTATGTTTGGTTCATAATGCATCAAATCAAATGGTATATTTTCTTCAAGGCCCACTTGGGAAAAAAAGGATCTTCATCTTATTTATATTATAATATTATTATTATATATTATCTTATTTCTCATGTGTGCCTATTAAACATTGTAACCTACAGCGCTGTAGGTTACAGTACAGCTTATACATGACTCTGTTCCCCAGGGATCTATGAACTTCGAGGCTCTCATCACATAGTGGATCGTTCCCAACGTAAATCGTGCACTTATCATGATGATTAATAATAAATGGCAGTGTATTACTTGGCTGTGTTACATCTCAATCGTCCCGCTTTACGCATTGAATTTGGATAAAGTTGCACTAACCTCCCGGCACTGGTGTCTTGGATGTGTGCCTGAGACTAATTGTTGTGATGTATTATATTCCAGATGATATTAAAGATGCAGACTCCCTGTCAGATGAAGTGACCCACAACAGTAATCAGAACAACAGCAACTGCTCCTCACCATCCCGCATGTCCGACTCCGTCTCGCTCAACACAGTGAGCAGCCATGACACCTCCCTGTGCTCGCCTGAAAAGGACTCCAGCAATGCCATGAGCCTGAAGTTAAGGTTTGTGTTTTGTTAAAGCCTATTGTATATTGTTCTAATTCTATTTGTCATCATACGGGTCTAAATTAGCCACAGAGCTCCTTCTCCGTATCCAACTCTGCGTACAGACCATGGGAGGACTTCGACCACAGTTATGTGTTTTGCCCACCGCTTCCTCCGAGGGAAGGAACTTTGACTTTGGATCACTAAGGATCCACCACTCACAATAACTCACTTCAGTGCCTAATGACCTCCACAAGGCACAGATCGAGAATAACTCTCTTGTAGACCTCAGTTCCCAACTTCTACTGTACCTATGAGTCATGTGACTGCTATGTGTCTGTGTTGAGGTTCTTTATTGAATTTAAGCAGATACAGGTGGTCCCTGACTTTAGGACACCCAACTTACAGACCAGCCCTAGTTACAGATGGACCTCAATGCCCACTGTGACCTCTGGTGAAGGTGTCTGGATGCTTTACTTTAGTCCCAGACTGCAATAATCAGCTGTAAGGTGTCTGTCATAAAGTTTTATTGATAATCCTTTGTCCCATGACAGCACAAAATTAGCAAAATCAGTGGAAATTTTTCTTTTTGGAGTTACAGTTCTAAATTATACCAGTTCTGACTTTGATACAAATGAAGTTCAAACCTAAAAAACCTGTTGAAAAGTTGATCCTATTCTGTCCAATGACATGGTATTCAGTGCAGTCTAAAGCAAAGGCCAAATGTTTTGTACCTAAATTTTTGAATTTTTGTACCTAAATTTTTGTATTAACGGACCGCAATGGCTTAAATAGTAAAAAATGTGAAAGGGCATTGTTACCCTTAAGGAATATATAAGGCCTAAATTACACAGATGTTGGGTAAACTTTTTTTTTTTTTTTCAGACAAGAAGATGAAAACCTTAACAACATATTACATAACGGGAGCAAATTGAACCCTGTTGATGAGCGAGAGATAACTGAGATTCCATCACCAAACAGTGAAGAGGATTTAGCGCAAGAAAAGCGATTAAACAGCACCAGTGAGATGGCACAAAATCTAAACCAGATGAACATAAACAATAATCTGACATCAGAAGATGGTCGGTACTCCGACACCCTGGAGCGGTCATTGATCTCACAAGAAGTCATATCAGGAAAGGGATTTACCAACAACAATGTGAAAGAAGAGATCGAAATGCTGGAGAATAGAAAAACCTACCCGGCGCTGTGTGCTATGAACAAAGTGAATGGACTTTCCCAAGATGACCAGATGTCCCCAGATATGAGTGACCCCGTGAGGAGCGCTTCAGAGGATTCAGTGCCTTCATTCGACATGTGTGTTTCAAAAAGTACTGACGATTTGTCTCCCCAGCTCGGAGATTCAATGAGTTCTGTTGTAAAATCCCATAGTATAACCAACATTGAGACTGGTGGATTGAGGATCTACGACATCCTCAGTGACGCTGGCTCTGCACAGCCATCGTACATTGCTAAATCTGCAGCAGCAGGTAATGATGGACAAAATATTGTAAGGAGCAAATCGGCCACACTTCTGTATGATCAGCCATTGCAGGTTTTCAGTAGTTCGTCTTCCTCTTCGGATCTGGTTTCATCTGGGAAAAAAACTGTTTTTAAATTTGATTCTAACCATAACCCAGAGGGGGCATACACCATGAGGGCCCCTTCTCAGATGCCCGCTGTGCCTCAGTATAATGTTCAGTATAGTACTGGCAGTGCTTCAGCTAAAGACAATCTATGGCCTCAAAAACAAAGCACGCCAATGGACAAAGGAAGTTTACCACCTCCACGTTATCACATGTCAGATAGCATAGATAGTCCCAGCTACGCCAAACACCCTGCCAACATGAATTTTTCTAATCATAATAATGTGAGGTCCAGTAACATGTACAGTGTGCCTCAAAGAATGGGACCAAGGCATGTAGAAGCATGGGCCATGTCGCCAAATGAGAGACTACTTCAAGGAGCTGGTCGTAACACACTTCAAAGACAAGGCAGTGTCTCTTCCAATGCTTCAATGACTGTGGGTGATCCAGGACCTATCAGGAGGGTTGTTGTACCGGATGGGGACTATATGACATACAGAGAAATACATACAATGGGAAGACCTTCACACATGATGGCAGGCCCACAGAGACCCATGTCGGCTAGAACATACAGCATTGATGGCCCTAATGTACCAAGACCACAAAGTGCACGTCCTTCTGTTAATGACATTCCCGAGAGGACAATGTCTGTCAGTGATTTTAACTACTCTCGGACTAGCCCCTCCAAAAAACCAAATGCTAGGGTTAACTCTGAGCATTCTTTACTGGACTCACAAGGCAGGAGCAAAGTCCCTCATGATTGGCGGGAACAGGTCTTACGGCACATAGAAGCAAAAAAACTTGAAAAGGTAAGAATAATTATCCTTCATAGTAGGCCCCATGTATACGATCAATGGAAAATAATTCCTGTTTCAAGTTTTTGGGGGTATGGTGAGGGGACCGTGTAAGCCAGTCACTTGGAACCTCAATGATTGTGGAGAGGTCCCCAAAAACATGTTTACTGCAGTATTTCTCAGATTAACCAATTTTAAGGGGAGTTAAGTGTTGAAGGAGGTCCACCGTAAACTATTTTAATCTAAGGATATAATCCTTCGATTAAGGGGTTTCCTAGGATGAGACAAATATGGCTGCTTTGTACTAGGAACAGCTCCATAGCGGGCCATGTGTCTAGTGTGGGGCCCTTTTTTTCTTTGGAGACAGCAATCATCTTTTTTTTTTGTCCTGATCAACTCCTTTAAACATTGATTGTCCTAGAAGGACACTCTCACAAGTTACCGATTTAGCTTATCTAACATGCTTTGTCTAAAATGCCTCTTCAGTGGATATTTTTTATTTATAGAAATGGCTAAAAGTGGGTATTAAAAAAAAATTCAAAAAGAAGGATTATTTACTTCTACCTTGTTAATCCCTTTGCAATCCCGCGTCATCTCTCCCGTTCCAGTAATGTCCAGGTCACAAGCTAGTGACTACTTCCTGTTCCCATCTGACACACAGGATATTTTACTTAACCAAAGTGCAGTTGAGATGACTCCTCACTGTGGCCACCATTCGGCGGAGCAGTCAGCTTCTCTGTGATCAATGGGACCAGGTAGTACATGAACCGGGCAAAGCCTGAACTTAAGTGGTAGTGGATTGGTGTGTTAAGTGATGCCACTTCTGATTTGTTGTATTTGCTTTCCTAGTGTTACCGCCCTACTAGGACTTTACCTTTACCTAGATGACTCCTTGTCATCTAGACTATTGTAGTACAGATCGCAAGTTATTTTATGTAGATGTGTTCTTAGTGACAATTACTTTTCAGCATAGTTGAGGTTTCTTATAGGTTTTCTTAACAAGTCTGAAAACGAGACCAACTTATCAGTGTAGGTCATATAATCTCTGCCGGTCAGCCGGTTAAATTCTTGGGCGGCCAGCCTAAAGAGAAAAGTGGATGCAATCCCATCCTCATGGGATGCGATGTAAACTGAGGAGGATTTCCACTACAAAATGATATCCCATTCCAGGTTTTACCCCACTGAACGACTAGTGCCTTCAGGTAGAGTATGAAATGTCCTTTCTAAATTCCATCTTTTATGTGAAACCTCACATGTTTACTATGACTTTTCTCATCCCATTTTCATGAGTCAAGTTTAGTACCATTTCAGAATCCCCTATCTTCTGTTCTATAGCACCTCCATACATGCTTGTTACATCATATTAAAGATAAGGATCTCGTCTTTAAGACCCAATCAAGCTAATGCTTCCCTAAACTACAGGATCTTAATCTGCAGCTTGGATTTCCATCTATATATTTTGCTGTTCTGTAGCTCACAAAGCCATAACCCTGTATGATCTGACAGATGAGTCTCTTATCTTTAATATGACACACAAACTAAGTTTCTATGTACTACAGAATGGAAGATAGCGGCTCCTGAATTGTTACTTCCCCTTAAATTTCTAAACTTGACTCCTCTCGTGTGAAAATGGGGTGAGTATGTAAATGGATGAGATTTCACATAAAAGAGGGTATTTCATACACTGCCTGAGGGGGCTGTTATTTTAGTGGGGTAAAACCTGGTGACAGATTCCCTGTCTGCCCTGTGTATCTGCAGCCTAATTGTGTCCTTAAAAATTCTGTGTATCTGTGGCTTTATGGGGGTCTTGACCCTTTTTTTCTAACATACCTTTAACGTCTGTCTTCATACTTCATGTACTTGAGGTTTGCACAGTTATAGGATGCTGGTGGTTTCCCGGTGCAGAACTTCCTTGGTTTGCATATTCCTCTACTAGTAATTGCCGACTTTGTTTCATTCCCAGGTCTATTATTTTTCATGTGTGTTCTCGTGCCAACAACAGTTTGTTGCCAGAGGCGAGCCAGCCGTCCTCTAGTGAATTATCTGAGGTTAATGCTGTGTGAAAGTACAAAACGGGGATGAGTGGCAGCAAAAATGTAATTTTCTTTATGTCTTTGGATTCCCCTCAGAGGGCTGGGAAACGTTATTAATTGCGGTGGATTACGTTAGGTATTTTTTATTACCCAAGCGTTCCGCTCTCGTTTGGTCGTGTCGTTTAAAGTTTTATGGTTATTTTTATTGTGTAGATTTTTAGGTTGTGTTTTTTGTTTTGTTTCTTTACATCTTCATAGCCAAGTCTCTATATAAGGCCACCTGCACGTGACCGTTGTTTTGGCCGTGCGCTATATGTTGTATCAACGGCTAGAACTTGTCGCCATGTATTTCTATGGGCTCATACACACAGCTATGGTTTCCATGTGTGTGAGCCGACTGCCCAAAACTCAGAGCCGGTCCTATTCCGGCCAATGTTAGCAGCTTGTGCATCTTTCTTCCGTTATTGGTGAATGATCAGACCCAGGGCAGGTGCCAGCTTGGGGCATACCTGGGCAAGTGTTGGGGCCCAAAGCTGCTGGGGGAACCACATAAGGCAGTACATAAGGAATCCATAGGGTGTGAGTGAGGCTGTGTATAAAATAACCATGAGGGGGCTGTGTATAAAATAACCATGAGGGGGCTGTGTATAAAATAACCATGAGGGGGCTGTGTATAAAATAACCATGAGGGGGCTGTGTATAAAATAACCATGAGGGGGCTGTGTATAAAATAACCATGAGGGGGCTGTGTATAAAATAACCATGGGAGGATAAACTAGGGAATATTTTAGGGAACAGGAGACTGTTTTAGTTTCTGAATTTTTAATGCTGCCACATGAGTTCACTGCAAAGGGCCCCACTGAGGCTCTGTTTACCAGGGGCCTATTAACACCTGAAGCCGGCTCTGATCAGACCTCACGCCAATGACGCACGAGCCTTTTATTCGCGGCTTAGGAAGGCACACTATTTGCTATATTTTCTAGGCTGCTCAGTGGTCTATTGCAGGGTTTATAATCTGTATCTTGTGTATGAATGGCGACATTAATGATGCAGAACTTCATATATTATCGGAAGGGAGAATAAAATTCTGATCTCTTTATCACTGTGGGCTGGAAGCATTAACACCATGCGCTACTGCCCCCTAGTGGCAGCTTTTAAGTATTGAATTCACATTTTTAGCACTGCAGCATTAGAGAACTGTACAAAAAAAAAAAATACAATTGCTAAGAAAAAAAAAAGAATCTTATTGTATCATAGTTCCCAACCTCAAAATGACAGTAGGATTTATCTGTGTTTAAAGGAAGTTTGTGTTATACATGGTGCAGGGCTATGTATCGTGCACACCTGCCCTCGGCATGACACATTGAGACACATTTGGAAATGTAGTGACTTTTATGCTTTGAGTCAGAAATACTAAGGTTTTAACTCTTCGATCCTCCAGCACTTAGTTATGTTACTTATAGTCACATACTTTATTTTATATGGTATCACAGAGCTACAGGGGGAGATTTATCATAGGCCTCTTAGAGCAGAACTGTTCTAGTTACCCATGGCAACCAATCAGAGCTCAGCTTTCGTTTTCCCACAAATGTTCATAAAATTAAAGCTGAGCTCTGATTGGTTTCCATGGGCAACTAGAAAAGTTTTACCTAAAAAATGTAGGATAAATACTATGGGGGAGATTTATCATTAACTCGAGGTATATGTGTTGGAGGCATTGTCTTTTCCATTATTCTGTCCCATTATAAAGTGGAAAACCAACTGATATAGTAGCGGATAAGTCACATGAAAGAAGCCAATAGAGGTGTATACGACCCGTGGACACTTAAAGGGGTTTACACACCAAACAAAGTTTGGCCCAATTCACAGGACATAGGACATAGTCTAACTTGCTGATCGGTGGGGGTCTCAGTGATGAAACCCCCACAGATCATGAGAACAGGGTCCAAGGTAATCTGTCAGACCCCTCTCTCCTCCTAAAGATGAATGTAGAAGACGGAGGCACATGTCCTTTGTGCGCCACATCACAGAGAGCCGGCTGCGATTGCACAATATATGCGCTGCTGCCGGCTATTTTTACAGGTCCCCGACTGACAGGGGCGTGGCGGGGGGGGGGGGGGGGTGTCTGCCGCCCCCCTCATGAATACGGCCGACTGCCAGGGGGCAGAATACGAGGATCCGACCTCTTATTTGGTAAGAGGTTGGATCGATTAAAACAGTTTGCACATACAAATTTTAATAAAAAATTTTATAAATATAAAGGGGCTGGGGACAGGATTAGGGGGGACATATTAGTTGGGGCAATTTTTAGGGTGGTGAGAGGTCCTCTTTAATGCTTTGTCTAATATGCTGGTAGAGACTAGGCAGTACCAAGGTGCTCAAACCATAGAGTAGATATTGGGTTAAAAGGTTTTATTAGCGTGCCAGATTGTCTCCAAAAGTGTGTATTGTGTGTAGAGATGAATGAATCATCCAAGACTCTATTTACTGAGTCTAGGACGGCTTCAGCAAAGATTTGGTTCGGAACCAAATTAAATCGGTCTGAATCGAGCTTTCTCAAAATTGGTATATTAACCCCTCCATTGTTCTACAGAGATTTTTTAATACAAAGATCCTATCTCTGTTTTCGTTCATTTTATACAAGTTTTTTTTTTCACAAGGGCTATAGATAACCCTAATTCTAATGCCTTACAAAAAAGGGACCTTTCTATAAAAAAAAAAAAAAATCAATAAGGCCTGTTACAAATTCCTGGGATAACTGGAATAATATACGTGAAGCGAATGAGCAAAAACACTAATTCCGTGACGGAAAAAAATCACCTGATACGCACAGAATCGACAAATAGATACGTTCATAGGTTGTGTATCTCTGTGTTGTGTGAACATGTCCTGGATGCTTCAGATTGTGTACATTTCCATCTGGTTATGGGTATCCACTTGTTTGCATGTTCACCTCTTGGGTTTAAGGTATACCTCCCACAGCTGCACGGCTCTATGTGCATGAAACGTGTGTGTACGCGTGTCGAGCGAGTGTCGGAATAACCCGTTTTGTTGTATATGCATGCTGTACTAATCTGTGATGTTACATCTGTCCTTCTTTATTCAGAGCATGCTGTCACGGTCCTTTAATTCCACTTACACTGCAGCTAGCGGCTCTCTATATGGCAGCTCTAGAGATCTGCATGGCAGCCAGGGCAGTGTTGCCATGAGTGTAGCTGACAGAAGAGGTTCTGGTGTTCACATACTTCGTGTGAGTACTTCTAGTAGCTCTTTTAGGATGATGGTAATATACCGGCATGCTCAATGTAGTTTTGCATATGATTAATTAAAAAAATTTTTACAAAAATGTGCATGAATCAATAGGGCCTTCCAATGATGTGTTAAGTTTATGTGAAAAGCAATAAAACCTTTTACTAAATTGTAACAATGAACGGACTTTAATAATTACCCGGGATTCCGAGAACGGGAATTACATTTGTATCAAGCTGTTTTTAGTGGATCTCCTCTGTAGTCTGACTACTGACGCTTCACCAAGACGGATAGTCCCACGAGTGAAGACGTATCTCACTATCTGGACTGCACAAACGTATGAATATTTACAGAAAAAAGTCCCATAATTTGGGATATCAGATGTTGGTTACCTTGGCATTTTAATGTATTGAGAAGGAGGAAAGAACACTCCAACCTTCTTAAGAACAGAGGTCCAACACCCACAAAACTAAATTGACTGTAGATCCCAAGATCCGTTAACAGCAATCCATCTATGGTCATCTTTACGCATTTGGGGGAATTATCAAAGACCAGGTCTGCAGAAATAACCAAAAATAGCCTATATTTTGAGCTTAAAAAAAAAAAAAAATTTGGTAGTCAGTTGTTTTTTTTCCTGACGGGTGCTTACAGGAGAATGAATGTTCTTGTGAATTCCTCGGTGTTCAGTCCTTTCTGGGATGTCCGTAATACTTTATAACAATCCTTAGTTATTCCTCACTAATTCCTTACTTAAGCTTTCTCTTATCTGTGTATATGACGTTATATGTATAGCATATTCATGTCAAATTAGTTTTTTTTTGTTTACGGTACTTGAGGAAGAAACCTTAAAAATATGCTACACATCGGAAATCTATGTGCATGCATCTGTTACTTTGCTCACGATACAACTACTAACACAATATCACGTGAAGTCACTGGTGATGGGAATTTTGAATCGATGTATTGATTTAGTATAGCACAGAGGCCAGATGTAGAGTAGGCTACTACCTGAAAAGAAGCCAAAAGTTGGCCATACACTTGCATAACAACCACTCTAATATATATATTGAGGTATCTTGACTTTTTCTTGGTGCCACTACATGTAGAAAGAAGGATAAGGCTACATTCACACAATGTATGCCCGCAGTACTGTAGTACGATGGGCATACATCGGAGCCGGGGAGAGGTGGAGGAGATGAGCGCCACTCACCCCTGCCCCCCTCCATAGTTATATATGGCGCAATGCCGCCCATTGCTGTGTATGGGGGACGTATATACATCCGCCACTATTTGTCCCCCATACATTCGTGTGAATGTAGCCTAAGGCAGTAGGATATCATCACGCCCAGTCCTTTTGGTGTAAGGTGAGACAAGACCACCACTAGAGTCGTCTGCCATCATTTCATGTGGTGGTGTGAAAAGGAATGGCTTTTGGCCAAACAAATGTTTATAGCTTTGCCAATTTAAGTTTTATTTCCAGCATTGATATCAAAATTTAACTAATTTATTGGGACAGTCCTCCGTTTTCCAAAACAGTCCAGTAAAACTCTGGTATTCCCAAACCCTAGAAAGTGGTAGGGACTTGTGAAACCCCACCCAAAAGTAGGACAGCCCTGAATGGGCCTAGAGCCGGGGTTATAGTTACAGGAGACGTTCACAACTAATGGCAACCACTTAGGAACGGTGACATTCATAAGTGGCATCTCCATTCCTGAGTAGTTGTCCGACCATTTGGCCGCCAACACTTTAATCCCAATTGCCATTGTAACTTACAATCAAACCAGTTTAAGAAGAAACTAAGCTCCTCAGAAATGATGGATGATGATATTTATAATAATAAATGCTGAATATTATTAACTCTACAAAGAGGACAAAGTAGGATGCTGGAAGGAAGGGAGTGTACCTTAATTGTCCTATTAATGTCATATGCACAACCGAGACCTGGCTTAAAAGTAGACATCCTGATCCTGTCCATTAAACCTGTTACGCTACAACTAATCAGATCATTATAATGCTGAGTTTGGCTTTTTCTAATGAGAATACCTTGATTTTCTGCTCCGAGCTGTAATGAATCTTGTTAATGGACTGAATATAATAACATTAATTTGTCAATGTTTAATTCATGTCTTCCTGCTAATCAGGTTTCAATATTTAATAACTCTAAATTGTTCTGAATACAGAACCTTGGGGCAGTAATACGTTATTGTACATGGTTTAGGGCTATAACTTTTATATTTGCACTTACTGATAGCACCCGACGGCTGGGAGCACCGGGGAACCTGCCCAAGATGACGTGTTTGGACCTGGACAGCAAAACTATGCAACACTGGTCCACAAGGATAGCGCTTCTGAGAGTGGGAAGAAGGTAGGCCTGGATTTATTGCTTCCATTTTCAAAGCATTGATGCATGATTTGAAGATATTACAAGAAGCAGATGATCTGAAGTTGATGACCTTTTTCGCTGTTTGAAGACTAGACTTCAGCTTTCACACTAGGGTCCTCTTGTGTCTTCATTGTTAACCAAGAACAGCACCATACGTTGCATATTTTTCTAATTTTCTTCATGTATCTGATGAATTCATGACTGATGAATAGGTCTGGGAAAGCCAGGTCGTTGGACCTTAAACTATCTGGTATAGATGATCTGCCTTAAAAATCAGAAAACTGAATCATGGCTCTTTGGGCCACTGAACCCCACACACCATACAACACCACTGTATGGGTCCGGGGCACCAGAGATGGGTCCGATGCATCTCATCAGACCAATCTTTGGCCGGCCCCAGATAACTTTCATATAGGACAACTTAATAATATGGCCATACGGACCTGTTGGAGCTTTAACGTCCCAAAATGTCCCTGTACATTCCCTTTTATACTGCATAGTATTTGGGTAATTTAATGCACTATAATATAATACTTTTGTTGTCTGACAAGGTAATAACATTCGAATAGTTAAATTTGCTCCAAAGGCTTTCTAAGCCATTAACCTATTTCATTCAATTTCCAGCTGATTATGAGCAATGGCCAGATGAGCCAGCCATCGAGGTCACAGAGCAACTACAGCCAACTACATCCCCACCCTCCGCAGCCAGCTGTGGTAAGGCCGTGTTCCAACTCCTAGATGACCAGACCAATTATTTTCAGAACTATATGTGTCTATTGAACTTTACCAGGGACACCACTGGCCAATTATAACCAAAGCTAGCTGCTAGGGACATCGATTTGTCTGGCAATGTGTCAGGGTCGCACGGGTCGAACTGGAACGGAAACATCCTGTCCGCTACTCTCAAATCCATTACCAGAATCTGTAATCTCATCATATTATTGGATGTTTTCTACATTTTTCTATTAGAGAATCTGCAAATAACATTTATTAACATCAAATTTCTATGGTAGATATAATTCTAAGGTGCCAGGTCTTCTTTGTTGGCTAAGTGATGTCCTTCATCTAAAGTATCATTGCTTCTTGTGCCTAGAAGTATGCATAAAGTATTGTCTTTACAAAGGATTTGTATGGGCAACTAGAACAGTTCTGTTCTCTGATACTTCCAATAAACCTCCCCCATAATGTGTCTTTGTCCAATTTGGATATATTTCATCAGATTTTATGGATATAACTCCATAATTCAGTTATTTTGTAGTGTCCTTCTTTTCGTGACCTTGTTATCTGTTCTGATTGAAGGTCCGGATACGGCTGTTGAAGGATCCTGAGCTCGGTTTTAGTATATCAGGAGGTGTTGGTGGCAGAGGAAACCCATTCAGACCCGGAGATGATGTAAGTATTTCCAAGCTGTGTCCCATATCTTCTTACCATCAGCACCACGCTCTGGCTGGACATCTATTAATAAGGATATAGTTATCTGTAATGGAGGACAAAGCCTTCAGGTGCCCATAAAGGCTATCAATATATTGTGTAGGAAGGTTTCTCCACTTACCCCTGACAGCAAATGTTGGATGACAGAAGAATCAGGCATGTTGTATTTCAATATGCCCAATCCTTTTGTTTGTAGGAGATATTGTACAGTAAGTTGCTGAATAGTTTCTGATAAAAAAAAAAAACAATATATATATTTTTTTTAATCAGGGCATATTTGTAACCAGAGTGCAGCCTGAAGGACCAGCATCCAAATTATTGCAGCCCGGGGACAAAATTATACAGGTAAAGATCCGTCAATGCCGATTGTAGGGTTCGTCACTTTAAATGCATACGTCCTCATGTCCATTATTTCACATCTGCTATCAGTTCATTAACATTCACGCTCTTCACCTGTTTCATGCCCCTTCTCTTCTGGCTAGTGGCAACTTCCAGGCAAGTAGAGACCCTCCATGTGTGCCCCATTTGTGAATACAAACACATCACTGATTCCTTTATCATCTCTACTATATGATAGTTATATATATGCAGGTTTGCAACAGAGGAAAGGAGTAGATTTTTTTCGCCTAGAAAGGATGACACTTATGTCTGAGGGCAATGACTTGCATTGCAGCCGCCCCCATTTACTTGAATTGGGAAGCCCATTTTGTTCTATTCATAAAGGTTAACTATCCAGACAATTATTCTAAAAATATTTATTATGCTGAAATGAATGTGACCATATGTGTAGGAGGAGCCGTGGGGTGCCCACTATGTATATACAGTCGACCCCTAGTTACAGACGGACCTCTCTGACCACTGTGACCTCTGTTGAAGCTTTCTGGATGCTTTGGTTTGGTCCCAGGCTTCAGTGATCAGCTGTAACGTGTCTGTAATGAAGCTTTATTGATAATCCTTGTTGACACGACCGCACAAAATGTTAAAATCTAATTGTCGTTGGGAAAAATTTTTTGTCTGGAGCTACAATTCTAAAATATACCAGTACCGACTTACATACAAATTCAACTTACCTAAAGTACCTATCCTGTATGTAACCCTGGACTACCTGAAGGTTTCTCCATTATAGACTATGAGAATTACATGTGGCCTTCTTTCTCTTTCCTATTGGATGTCCAGATATAGAAATGTGCATCCGTTTTTTTCAAGAGTCACATTATGTCATAAAGTGCTATCCTATATGTGTTGTTATGTAGCTGCCCTCTGGTTGTGTTGTGCCCTATGGACCTTCAAAGGTTTTGTCAGCATGTTGTAGTATTGTATTGGTTTATTAAAAAAGTTTAAAAACTGAAGGGGGCTCTACAAGAAATGATAGAACATGTACAGGTGAGGTAGTGAACGGGAATCTTCCTCTGAATCTACGGAAAAAAAATAGATTCCAGACGGTAGATTTCCTTTAACTAGAAATAGGCTGACTACAGGCATCCTCGCCGATTATCTATTCAGGTCTGCGCCATTTCAAGTTAACGGAGCCCTAACCTGCTGTCATGGCACAAGCCCAGTACACCATATGGAGCCATGTATCTCCGGTTCCATATAGGGTTTTCTCACCCCCCCCCCCACCACCACCAATCTGATATTCATGGCCTTTCCTATGGCAAGTTCTAGTCTAGTCTTGTTCCTATTCAATCTGTTTGTTCCGATTATAACCTTTAAAAGTACAGAATATAAACAATCTTCTCTTTCCTTCTATAGGCAAATGGATATAATTTCATGAACATTGACCACGGACAAGCAGTGTCGCTGCTCAAGAAGTTTCAGAGCGCGGTGGAGCTGATCATTTTACGAGACGGAGCCGTGTAGAGAAACTCGAACATGAATGGAAAGCCAGCAATGTGTCAAGAGACTTATTAATATCACAACTATTTTTCTATGTACATACATAAAAACAACAGAGATCTGAAGATGCACTTGGATTTTGATAAAAAGATAAACAATTTATAAAGAGATGAAATTGTCAAATACGTGGGTTGTTAACCACTGCGGATAATACGGCCCGGCCGTCTGGGTGTTTGAATGTTTGCTAAGTGTCGCTTACACAAGAACAAACCTGTGCTGTTTTTGTACAGAATGTAGGTTTATTTTTGGAAAACGTGTAGAACTAAAATCTGTACGATAGAGAAAAAAAACAAAACAAAAAGAGCCTCAACTGTTGCGATGAGCAGGTGAGTGTATGTGCAAGCCTTTCTCTCTTCACACCTGGTATCACTCGTTTTTTTTGTTTTTTTTTAATATATTTTTCTGAATGGGAAACCACTTGTGTAGAGTCGGGCACTTTGATGTTGACGTTGGCTTTGCTACGTGTAAATGGTTTAGCAAATTGTGAAGCAAAGTGGCGCGTGTGGTTAGCCAGGTAATAGAGCCACCTGTCCTATCTGATTTCATTGAACACGCAGGAAATATTGTCTATCTCCTGTTTACTACGAGTGGGGTCTCAGAGCCGAAAGCAACTTTTAACATTTTATGAAGGCAGGACAAGTATTTTTTTTTTTTATAAAAAAAAAAAAAAAACAACATTTGCGGTATCACTGATCTTTTGAGCTTTTTGAAAAATTTTATGTGTGTTTTTGTTTTTACGTGACAATTTTTTTTTTTTTTTTTTTAACTGAAAATTAAAAACTTGTGTTTTACGAGTTTTTGGAATTCATTTGACATCTGCTCACATGCAATATAAAGGATGCTGCCTTTGGCTCGGCTTTGTGGACAAAGTGTTAGGTTATTTTGGGAGGGCAGCATCCGTTCATGGTGCCTGATACTTCTTATATTAGATGTTGATTTCCAACATGTCCCCCCCCCCCCATTTATTTTTTTAAACCGCCTTCAATTATTTTTTACACCGAGTACCCTGGATGGTCTCAGATTGGGCTATGGGACAGCTTTATTAGTTTGCTTTATTATGGAGGACAGTTATTTGGGATAGAAATCTAGTTCCATTGAGGAACTCTAGGACAAGGCTCCTACGTCTTTGGTAGAAACATTGTATCTCCTCGCTTTCTATATGGGACAGAATGGCCTCTTGCCTTGCTAAATGTCGTAGTGTTTGGTGCTAGGAAACCAAAGCAAGTGCATGGAAATGCAGCAGAATCGTGAAGCATTCTTGGCAGTAGCTACAGTCGTGAAGGGTCCCATGGACCCGCCGTCGGTTTGTAAAGTCGGAGACTAAAAGGGCTCTTTCTACAGGGAACATTGAAATGTGAATTACATGTGCTAGAGTCATTAAAGGGTTTCTAACGATCTACTGTTTAGTGATTTACCACAAGCTGCCTTTGTTCCTTAGTATTGTATATATCTCCAATTGCTTATGGTTTTGTTTTTTCACAAGGAACATGGATCATTTCTATATATATTTTTTCATTAAAGGGTCTGATGTAAATGGGTTAGGGACTGCAGCGCTTCATAACATGTAGCTATCGAAGACCAGGGATAAGTGCCATAGATGACCAATAACTGTTTTATTTTAGGGCTATTAATCTTTGCTTTGATGAAACCTATGGGATGCAATTATTTTAATTACGATAACAAGTACATATATATGGGCCGGTAACACTGGCCCGGGGGATCCCTGTTCAAAGTCTGCACATTGTAACACGAGACTATAATTTATTGATACTCCACAGCGTGGACTGATGTGCTCCAGTTAGATACCAGCAAAGCATGAATTATACATTTGTGGACCTCAAGTGTAAGGAAAACAAGTAAAGTTAAAAATTGGTGGAGTTTTTCCTCAACTATCATTCATAACAATCTACTGGGAACCTATCATCTTGTCGTCAGGCAGTAGGACATCTCAAAGGGTTACATAAAACATGCAGTTATTATACCACATATATTTAATTATTCTGCAGCCTATAATTTATTTTAGCCACAGAGATATGAATATGGGTTTACCATGTTTCTCCCCTCCACCAATCTCTGCTTTATTGATGGGTATCTTCTTGTTGAAAGATCTATCCTTCAAGCCAAGCAGTGGAAGAAGAAGCTGCTCAGCAAACATGTCCCCCTATGTCAGTCTCAATTTTAGGCTATGTTTCCCAACTCTGTGTTCACCCTGGCTGTCACTCCAGCACTGAGTTTGCCAGACAGGTTGAGTGACTCAAGGCCTGCTCCTGAAGTCCTGGCTAGCCCATTATGCTGCAGCGTTCAGCGCTATATTCAAGCAACGCTTCCTGGGACTAGATAAGGAGCTGGAAGATGTTGACATGCATTATCATTGGAGCTCCTGTCTGCAATTCTTCCTGTTCAAAGGGACCCTGGAGGGAAGCTACAATGATAATCCAAATTTGCTCTTCCTCTTTCAACTGTATTGGTGTCCTCAAGATACCAATACGATTGAAAGCCTCTAAAAGGTTGACCATTGCAGAGCAGGGAGCAATAAGTAGCTGATTAAAATTCTGTGTTGGCCCTTTGTTATAAAAGAGGTTTTTGGCTATAGTTTGGGCACTCAGCTTCCGAAGGGTTCACCATCACTGCTCTATTCAAATCACATGTGGTGACAACCGAATTAACTTGATGATTGGTTCCCTTTTAGTGATTTGCTCCACTGGTCTCTTGTACCTGGTAGACTACAACGCGTAGAGTGTCTATTGCATAATACAAAGTCCTTACAGCTCTGGGTAGTTCTTGGGTTGAAGTCATCTAGTATCCCACCTAATGTAAAATATCCTGTCTGGCAAAAAACTTAGAACTGTGCATTGTCAGAAAAAAAAAACTTTTCTAAGAAGGCGGGGTCTAACTTTAGGAGGTGCCAAAAATGCAGTGTAACTTTAGTCCAGGGTCAAATTTTTTCATAGTGATTACCAATCCATCTATTAAACTATGGTAGGTCCTACAGAACCATAACACATCCATGTGCAGAAATTGCACCACTTTTTGACTTTACTAGTTTTTCTAGGTGAGATTCTTCATTCTTCATCTCGCGCAGTTCACAACATGCTGCGTTTTGGTTCCGGTACCATGCGTTACTTCTGCAGTGGTAATAGCGAATGTAACGTCCTGTAAGAAACCCTTTAACCGCTCTTTATATTCCTTTCCTTAACATTCTGTTATCTTTTACATAGGAAGCGACTATTTTGGAATATAACCACAGAAATTTGTTGTATTTTGTTACAATGTATATGATATAGTGTATAAACACGAGAAAACGGATTTCATCTTTCTAAAGACTAGAAACATGTTCTTCTTTGTGCGTTTCTTACACGGCAGACAACATTTCACGTCGGAGAACGGAATCTCCCAGCGATTCCTTTTATTACATTGATTGATTGTCTTCTTTTAGGATGTTTTCTTTCACTTCTCTGTGTGAGAGCACAATTCATAGCAATTTTTAAGGGTATGGTTGTGAACCCCGATGACCTATGCATACAAATGGATGACGTGCCTCGAGGCAATAAACTTTCGATATGTTCCTGAACTAATGATACGGTTCACTGTTGCAGCAGCATTTGGATTACTATGTCTGGAATGCAGTGTTTGCTATTTTAGTGCTATTTTATATTCCATCTTGGAGAGGTGCGCATCACGTTTTAGGGCAGCAGGTGCCCTACTAAAGCCCGTCTTTGATATTTATTAACCTCTTGATTTCGGTCGTCTGGAGGGTAACATTTCAGAACTGCTGTATATTGCTGCTTCTTATGAATTAGCATACATTATTTTCCAGGTACTAGAAGGAGGGGTCACGGACCTGACACCAAACAATGGAGTGAATGACGACAAATTAAAAAAAAAAAAAAAAAAAAAAAAGTTTTTAACCCTTTAGATTCCCAAGTGGTTTTTTTTTCTTTTTTTTTTTAGTTTATAAAATTGACTCCCCTGAAAAGGAGTCCGAGGTGTCCTACAATACAGTCTGTGTGTATACGGAGAAATACTGCAACCTTGTATAAAATGTATTGAGCCGTTCAGGCCTGGTTTATATGAACCCCAACTATGCAGAGATGAACACACTGAAATATACAATATTCACATGAGATGTACATCGCTCCACCTCATTGTCTCGTGATTTGAGGTCAATTTCAACCCAAACCGCAGATCGCCCACTATTTATTGTGTAAATAGCCTCTTCTTTATTTTTTTTTAGTTTTTATTTTGGACTTGTGTTTTAAAGAACTATGTACATACATTTAAGGCCTTCTATGGACTTGCAAAACTTAGCAATAAAGCAAAGAAATTCAGCCCAGCTTTCATGGTGAGGTATGCTGTGCTCTTTTATTTTTCATGGGATCTTCTTGTCCGCAAGCTGTGTAATGTTTTAATGATCAGCATTTATTCAACATTCCAATTTTTTGTATATAAGTCAATTTGTTTCTCAAGTAACACATGGAAATTAGAAAATAAACTAATGCTCTTACAAGTTGTGGTTTCTTGCTTTTCTCCATAAGCTTCCATAGTAGGTGAATATCAGCTGTGGTAACCCAAAGGGTCTTTCCCAACTTTGGGAAATTTTTGTGTGAATTGGATCTTCAACCCCATTTCGGTTGGTGAAAGAGTCCTCAAGAGTCCATTCCCTGTGGAAAAGGCCAGGAGAAGTTGAATATAGTAGAGTATGATATGTGGGCTTTGGGTGGTGCCCAGGACCCATGTCTACTGAAGACCTAAACCAACCACCAGGTTTACCTTGTAAATAAGCAGAAGGGCTTCTGTACATGTGTATTCAATACTGACACATGTATGCAGCAGCCAATCTAGGACCTTTTAAATGTCATCCAAAGGTCCTTAAAGGGGTATTCCCACGAAGACAATTTTCTTATATGTAACATTCTCTAATTCACAGAATTTCACAGATTCAACCTGTCTCTATCAGTCAACTGGACATGACCCTGTAAGTTCTGACTTTAGAGTGGGTTTTCATCTTGCCTGAGGCTTCACAGAGCTTGTCTCTGCCTCTAGCGCTGCCCCTTACATTCCAGGACGAAGCTCACACTGATTCACACTCACTGACTTCCTGCCGGCACGTACACAGCATGAGGAGAGAGAAGCTGCAGGCTCCAGGCAGATAAGTTCTTATCTGGGGAGGGGGAGGCAGGCACATCAGATTTGATTGTGTGTGTATGTAGCTCAGTAGACAAAATGACTTTGTAAGGTTCAGTCACAGCTCAACCACTTGCCATATACAGCTGAATCCCATTGATTTTCGTCAGAGCTCAGAGACGAGGCTGCCTGGACCACAGCTAAAAAAACTTTACAGGCAAATTGAAAAAGGATTGGTGCCAGCTCCATAAAATATCACCTTCCTTTATTATGACATGTTAAAATACAGCAACAAAACTATACATACTAAGCAGCTGACTCGTTTCGGGTAAAATAAAAATCACATGACCTTAGTCATAGCTGAGTGTGTGTGTAGCTGACATATAGCAAGAGCTGGGGAGTGTCATTGTGTGTAAAAGGCATCTCATAATCTCTGATCTGTCTCATCTCACATACTAGTACACTGTTCAGAAGGTAAATGAAAGTGTATATAAACCTTGTACCCTGATAATCTAATCACATTTTCATCTCCCAGAACTAAAGGGATCATAATGGGGCACATTTACTTACCCGGTCCAGTCGCGATCCAGCGGCGCGTTCGACGCTGATTCGGGTTCTGCTGTGATTCACTAAGGTCTGTGTGCCCGATATCCACTAGGTGCCGCTGCTGCGCTAAAGTTCGCTGGAATTCACCTCCTATGTCTCGGTGAATGTGAGTGCTATTTTTGCGACAGAAATTTTTTTCAAATTTCTGCGGCTTTTCCGAAACTGTCGGGTTTTCCGGCGGCCACGCCCCCAGATTTCTGTCGCGTGAAAGCCGGCGCTGATGCGCCACAATCCGATCGAGTGTGACAAAATCCCGGGGCAATTCGGCGTAAATCGAAAAAAAAATTGGGAAACCCAGTGGAAAAACGAGATTCGGACCCTTTGTAAATGTGCCCCACTGTGTCTGCTTAGAGAGTCCCTCCCCCAGCCCTCTGCTGGGTTCAGAGGACACAACCGGATACACCAACTGCCTACTTAGCATATAGATTGCAATGGGAATTTCTCTGGAACGGTATAACAGACAAAAATAGTAAAGCTATTTTGAAAAGAATTTAGCATTTAACTACAACATGTTGCTAAAAGATTAAAAACTTGGTGTAGGTAGAAGATCTTGTACATCAGCGCGTCAGAAGGAGAGTGTCATTACGGCCCATACCCGGCACTAACACCGGGATCGGAAAAGCTGGTGGGAAAAAGGCTATCAAATTGACAGAATTTCCAGGTGTCAGCTGTCTGTAGTGGCCATGGCAGGGCATCACGTGCCTTTTTAGACCCCCCAAACCATGACTTGGTGAGGGTGTCTGTCTGGTATCGGACCCCTGCTGATCTGATATTGATGAACTATCTCAAGGATAGATGATCAGTAAATAAATCCTTCTATCCCCGGTTTTACAGATGTTATTATCGTGCAAATTCCTCTAACGTCCTCCTAACTGTACAACCAAATGAGAGGAGATGAGAGGGATTATTGGGACACAGATTGGTGATCATGTTACTTGTCTCTGGATTCTACATTAGTTTAGCTGTGACTCACATCATGTATATATTTCTTTTCTGTAGACTGTGGCTAGAAAAATAATGGCAGATGAGGGGGCGGCGGGTTCCTTCCATGAGATAAATGTCACATTGAGAGCCATCAAATAAATTACATTGTGTTGTTCTTCACATTGAAGTCAATTATTCACAGGGGCTGCTAAAGGCATTCAGCGAGAGAAGTGGGTAGCGCTGTCAGTGAAATATGCTTTGGCTTGGATTCATTCGTAGAAGACAACGCATCTGTTTGTTTCAGTCTGAACGCGGCAATCTGTTCTGTGTCCTGGAATGTGTGTAACTGCAAATGCAGACAGACCGCGCTCTATTCTACCCAAAATAACGTGGGCAGTGACTAACCAGCACCAAACAAAAACTGCTATAAATATGAGATCAAACTCCCTTTATGTAACCCAAAATATTTATCACATCTGTAAGGCCTCTTTCACATGAACGTATGATTTCTCCAGTCCTCTATTTACATATAATACTGGATTTGTAATCTAAGCAACCTAAAGTGGCTCTGGTCCCAAAATTGAACACGGACACGATAATTAACCAGAAGAGAATTATGTTTGTTGGGAATGTGGGTAGGCCACAGCATTTTACAAACCTTTTTGTATTTAAACGTTTTTTAAATGTTAAAGTGCAATAAATTTATTGAACATGCCCGTCTGGCTTGTTTTGTCTGGAAATCTTCACCTGAAATGGTGGCTGCCGCAGGACGGCCGACATGTGGATACCGTCACCTCGCCTTAGGGCATATATACCCTCCGCCGCTGCTGTGACATCTAGAAAGCAGAAGCAAAACAGATAGAAACCGGAAAATTTTCCTGAAACAGAAAAATTCAACACCTGAGGGTAGGATGGGAGGGAGACTTCACACTTCTCGGTCCTGAGGGTAGAAGGAAAGAGGCCCCCCATACATGTCCTCAAATTGTTTTATA
The DNA here is from genome assembly GCA_019512145.1 of Engystomops pustulosus. Classification (NCBI taxonomy): domain Eukaryota; kingdom Metazoa; phylum Chordata; class Amphibia; order Anura; family Leptodactylidae; genus Engystomops; species Engystomops pustulosus. The sequence goes on along the minus strand of CM033641.1, from coordinate 293,428,224 downwards.
TCCAGGGGCGCCCCACCTCCTTAGCTGAGCCCATCCCCTTGGTGACCACCCGGGGGGAAGTGGGGACAATCGCCAAAGGGCATTTTTATAAATTTATCATGCAGAAACTGTCCCTGGCCCCTTCTCTATTTGAATTGGGGCCTATGAATCCATATGTGCATGTATGTGTCCATTCCATACACTACATAACCGTTCCAATAGACTTCTATGAGGCATACAGAAAGGAAATACTGGAGATAATAGGACATGCTCTATTTTTGTTTATGGATTGTAAATGGATGGCCGTATGCTACCCGTATGAAAACAGTACCGTACGGTTAGCATATAGCCGTTTTCTTATGTTCATGTGAAGGAGGCCCAAGAGCTAACAGCAGTCTCTGTCTTTGATATCACTGACATATAAGCACTTGGAAAAGAACAGATGTGTAGGCCGCTAGAATTAGGCCCCTTTCCATATGATTTCTCCAAGCCTGTGTTTCTGTGCTGTATGAATCTGTGTATATATATTGTTGGAGAATTGGCCCAGTAGAGACTGAGGTCACAGAGATTTGTGATGCAGTTCAAGACATTGATAAACAAGTTCAGTCCAAAACCAGTCTCGTCTGTATTTATTCAAACAACAAGAACAAAATCATAGCCTTCACATTCAGGCATAAAACAAACAAAAGTCCTACCCGTCTGGGTTCCCCTAACTCACCAATGAGACATCTAGTCACCTTGCAGGGTTATCACCATCACAGGCGTGGAAGTCATGGCAATAGCACACATTGGCAGCTTCCTCCAGTGCCACTTCATGGGTGATAGCACCACAAGGTGTATGTAAGTTGATGACGGCATATTCCATATACATAACACTCCTACTTAACGCCCACTGTATAGTCCGGGATCAACCAAAGTCCCCTGCATCTGGGTGACCAGGCTCCCCGAGTCTAGCAGGGCTTCCACTGTGTGACCGCCGATTGCGACCACACATACTTGGAGTTCTGCATATGTGACCCACTGCCAGAACAGGCTAGGCAAACAGCCACATTCGCCGGGTTTGGTTGTAGTCATTTGCCTCTAGTGACAGGGGACAGTTGGCCATGATATGGCCCATTTCACGGCATCACCAGCCCTGGATATGGCGGTGACTTCTGTCACGAGCCTCATTGGGTGTACATGTATCCCATTTTCTGCAGTAGCAGTCTTACCAGATGATCTGGTGACCTTGTCACCTGTCCTGCTTCGTCCGGAAGAAGTAAGTAGATGATCCTCTGTAGCCCAATATCCCTCTACCACGGTCACTAGTTTGTTGGCATCGGTGGGACCAGCCTGTATAAACAACCCCTGGATCTGTTGGAGTAGAGAGTGGGTGAACTTATCAAGAACGATTCTCTGGACCATCTGTGCTGGGGTTCAGTCTTTTGGTTGTAGCCACTTCCGGATAAGATGCATCAGGTCATGCAATTGGGTGTGGGGGGGGCAACTTTTCTGAGAACGCCCACTGGTGGACTCAACTGGCACAAACTTGCATGGTGACCCTAAGACGAGCCAGGATCTCTGCCTTTAGCCAGGGGTACTCATAAGCCTCCATCTCAGTCGGTTTTAGTAGACCTTCTTGTATTTGACATTTGGAACTGTGCATCCGCCCACTGCTCAGCCGGTAACCCCTCTCGCTCAGCCACTCGCCCCACATCGCTGGTCGGCATCTTTTGTAAGGCCTTCTGCATTGCAGCCTGTGCGGAACGCTGGATAACCGGGTACCCTTGCAAGCCAGTATGGGACCCCTCGGTAGCCGTGGCTTGCAGTGCGGCCAAAATGCCAGAAAACTTTTCCATCAGCTGGAACCTCTCCTGTTGCTGGAGCATGGCTTGGGACTCTTCCTGCTGCTGAAGCATGACTTGCTGCAGCTGTCAATTAGCTTGAGACTCTTCTAGCAGGTATTTAATAAAGTCCTCCATCTTGGTCATCTTTTCCTGCAATTTGTCTGTTGCTTTCACCCAGGCCATGCAGTGTATCAGGATGTAACAAGACTTTTCAGGTTTGTGTCTTTTGAACTGCCCGCATCCGAAACACCATATGTGGGAAATTGGCCCAGTAGAGACTGAGGTAACGGAGATTTGTGGTACAGTTCAAGACAGTGACACCATAGTTCAGTCCAAAACAGGTCTCGTCTGCATTTATTCAAACAGCAGGAACAGAATAATAGCCTTCACATTCAGGCATAAAACATAAACAAAAGTCCTATTGTAGCTATCCAAAAGTAGCTATACAAAGGGTTCCTCTAACTCACCACTAAGACATGTAGTCACCTCGCAGGGTTATCATCGTCCAAGGCGTGAAAGTCAGGGCAATAGCTCACCTTGTCAGCTTCCTTTTAGTCTCCCTCTGCTGCCCTGATTGGGCTGCTACCACCACCTGTGTCCAAGGTGCTGGACGACACAAAACCTGACCTAGCCCAACAGGGAGGTGGAATGGACTGCTCCACTACCAGCCTGCAAATCTATTCCATATAAACCCAGCCCAGGAGAGTATTAAACAACTGCTGCAACAAATAGCTTGTTTGAGCCGTACTTCCCGAATTTACCGTGTTTGTAAAAAAAAAAAAAACAACATTCTGTATACAGGCATACCTGTACCTCAATCAAAGCAGGTACATCAGATCAAGGGGACCTTTTCCTGCAGGTCCTCTAATGTGGTCTACCTTATTATGTGTCAGCAGTGTCCAACCACAGGCCTTTATGTTGGAGAAACAGGTCAGAGACTCCATCAACATATGAACTCACACAGATCTGATATTAAAAATGAAAGGAAAGATCTCCCAGTGGCTGCACATTTCTCCAGAGAGGACCACACTATGGAAGATTTGCAGATTACTGTTTTAACCCCATAGCGCAATAAGACGTACCTGTACGTTTTATTGTGCATGGGGTAGTATGAAGAGGGTTCACGGACTGAGCCCTCTTCATACACGCCGGGTGCTTGCTTCACAATGAAGCAAGCTCCCGTCGCTAACACCCGCAATCGGTGCTTGTACCGATCGCGGGTGTTAACCCTTTCATCGCCGCTGGCAAAGCTGCCGGCGGCATTAACGAGCCGGCGGCGCGTGGGCGCTGCCATCTTGGCTCCGATCGTCGCTCCCCGTGACGTCATCGGGGAGCGGCGATCCATTGCCATGACAGCTAGTATCACACAATGATCGCAGCTATTATGTTTAGGCCTATCTATACAATGTGCGACTCCTGCCATTGTAATAGATGGTGTGCAAAATCCCCATACTGCCATACTGTAGTAGTGGCAGATATGGTAGGATCAATCAAAACTAGGGTTAAATACCCAGGGATAGTCTGAAAAATAGTAAAAAATTTAAATAAAAAAAATAAAAAATTATATTAAAAAAAAACCTAAAAATTCAAATCAACCCCCCTTTCCTAGAACTGATATAAATATAAAAAACAGTAAAAATCATAAAACATTAGGTATCGCCGCTCCAAACATGCCCGATCTATTAAAATATAAGATGTGTTTTTTACTGCGTTTAACTCCACTCCGTAACGAAAATAGTGCCCAAAGTCGCACAATGGCTTTTTTTGCCATTTTGAAAAATATAAAAAATCAAATAAATGAATCAAAAGGTCGTACAATTCTAAAAATAAAGCATTGAAAACGTCATCAAGGTCGCAAAAAGACACCACAACCCACAGCTCCATACCCAAAGTATGAAAAAGTTATTAGCGCAAGAAGACGGCAAAATGAAGAATTTTTTTTGTACAGGAGGTTTTAATTTTTGTAATGTATTGAAACATTATAAAGCTATACAAATTTGGTATCCAGGTATCGTATTGACCCACTGAATAAATTAGATATGTCACTTTGGAGCGCCAGTGAAATTTGTAAAATCCATGCCCCAAGAAAAAACGCGCGAATGCGTTTTTTCACAATTTTCACTGCATTCAGAATTTCTTTCCTCTTCCAGTATATGGCATAGACAATTAAATGCATCACTATGAAGTGAAATTTGTTACGCAGAAAACAAGCCATCACACAGCTCTCTACATGGAAAAATAAAAAAGTTATAGATTTTTGAAGGTGGGGTGTGAAAAATAAGACGCAAAAAAAACGAAAAAGGGCCTGGTCCTTAAGGGGTTAATGGGACATTTTAAGACACAGAAGGGAAAGAAAGAATGGGACACTTATCACCGACACTAGTTTCAGCTCAATGAGCGACTCGATTTTTCAAATCTGCATGTCTCACGATAATTGGTTATAACTTCGGAACGCTTTAACATATCCCGGTGATTTTGAGAATGTTTTCTCGTGACAACTTGTACTTATCCATGTTAGTTAAAATTTAAGTGATAAGTTTTGCGTTTCGTTCTGAAAAAAAGTGAAAATTTGGCAAAAGTTTGTAAAAATTCTTCATTTTCCAAGTTTGAAATGTTCTGTTTCCAGACAAGATGTAAAACTCCCCAAAACGTTTGATAATTACATTACAGAATATCTGCTTTATGTGGGATGATATTTTATGCTCCGGTCACTTTTTCTAGGATGTTTATGAGGTGCAGAACTTTAGGTGCGATTTTCTTATTTCATGAAAATTGCCAAAACTCACATTTGAGGGACAACTCAGCTTTCAAGGTGACTTTGAGGAGAGCCTAAATAATAGTAAAACCCCATAAATTACCGCACTATAGAAAGTTCACCCCTCAACGTATGTAAAACACTTCTATAAGTCATTAAACCCTTTAAGTGTTTCACATGCGTTAAAAAATAGGACCTGCGATTTAGAAACTATAGAATTTTTTTGGAAATACATCATTTAGGCCAAAACTGACATTTTCAGATAAATAAAATGATGAACACCACTGCACACGCTTGATGCCCAATTCCTCCCGAGTTTACTGATACCCCATATGTGGTGGTTGACTGCGTACGGTTCACGCCAGTATAGGAATGAATGGAGGCACCATATCACTGGCAGATTGTATGTCACATTGTACGACCTATAAATTTTTTATTTTTTGGGTCAATACAACATATAGGCTATTTTTTTATGGGATGAGATACATGTATAATAATTATTTGGGAGTCTAAGCTATTCTTGAGATTTTATTAACTATTCAAGGGGGACACAACAAAAATCACAATTTTTATTTTGGATTGTTAGCATTTTTTTTCCCCGCTCACCGTAATGTAAAATAATATTTATTTTTATTCTACTGGTTTCACTACAACGCGGTGATACCTCATTTATATAGTTTCTTATTTTTGCTTAATTTTCTGAGCAAACCAATATTGGAGAAATCGCTTGTTTTTACTATTGACAACTTTTCAGGGCCATAACTTCTGTATTTTTCTGTTGTCAGATATCTGGTTGAGGGCTATTTTTGCGAAAACATTTGTTCTTTTCAGTCGTATCATATTAGGAACGTACTTTTTTTGATCACTTTTTAAACATTTTTGTGAGTGTTTTGATGAAAAATTGTATATTAATGGGAAGTTTTCCGAGTTTTTTTTTACGTAGTTCTACCGAGCTGGTTCAATACTAATTAGATTTTTGCAGTGATAGTGTAAGTAACTGAGCATGCTGAGCATGCTCAGTTACTTACAAGCCGGGGTCCTGCCAGGAAGGCAGAACCCGCGGGGGATAGAACCGACAGCCCCGGTCACTTGCGGACCCGGGAGCGGCAGAGGGATCGGATCCCCTGGTAGCCTACCGGGGGTCCGATCCACCGGGGACACACCATGACCGCGGCGTTGTTAGTGCTGGTTCTGGGCTGATATTCACAGCCCGACACCGGCACCAGCGAGACCCGTGTCCCGCAATCTTCTCTGACGCGCCGCGCCGTATAAAGGCGTACACGCAGAAGAAGTACCATATGACCGCCGTAAAACCCGATATGGATGGTCATTAGGGGTTAAAAAAACCCAAAAATTCAAATCACTCCCTTTTCTTTAGAACTGACATAAACTAAACAAACAGTGGAATCAGAACAAAAATGTTAGTATCGCCACATCCGCAAATGGCCGCTCTGTCAAAGTATAAAAATGGTTATTCCCACAGTCAAAAACCCCTAATTTAACCCCTTCCCGACGCGCGCCGTACTATTACGCGCCGCCGGGTCCGGTGCATGAAGGGCTCGCGGGCCGAGCCCTCTCCATAGCCGTAAGTCTTTGCTGCAATTCAGCAAAGCTTACCGGTACACCCGCGATCGGTGCTAGCACCGATCGCGGGTGCTTTCACCGCTCACCTCCGGCAATGCGTGCCGAGCTTCAAAAAGATGGCGCCGCATGGGCCTCTTGCGCGGATCTTCGCTCCCTATGACGTCACGGGAGCGTGATCCAGTGCCATAACAGCATCGGGCCTCACGAAGGCCCGAGCTGTCTCGTTAAAACCTATTCATTACAATGTGCTATCACACATTGTAATGAATGAGAATTATAAATCCCATATACTGCCATACTGTAAATATGGCAGTATATATAGGATCGATCAACAAACCTAGGGTTAAATAACCCTAGGGATCTGAAAATAGTAAAGTAAAAGTAAAAAAAGTTTAAAAAAAAAAATTATATAAAAAACCTAAAATTCAAATCACCCCCCTTCCCTAGAACTGATATTAAATTAATAAACATAAAATGCATAAACACATTAGTATCCCGCGTCTGAAAATGTCCCGATCTATCAAAATATAATACGGTTTTTCACATGCGTTTAACCCCGTAACGGAAATACGGTCCAAATCAAAAATGACATTTTTTTTGCCATTTTGGAAAATTAAAAATTATAAAAAGGGATGATCAAAAGGTTAACAGTCCTAACAATAGCTAGCAATGAAAACCCATCAAAAGTCGCAAAAAATGACACCACCCACAGCTTCGTACACCAAGATGAAAAGTTATTAAGCGCCGAAAGATGACAAAATCAAAAAAAAAAAATTTTTGTACAGGAGTTTTAATTTTTTAAATGTATAAAACATTATAAAACGTCAAATGTTATATCCTGTGATCGTAGCACCCAACAAATAAAGTAGACGTCATTTGGGGCACAATTGAAAGCTATAAAATCCAGCCCACAAGAAAAACGTCGCAAATGTGTTTTTTCAACACCATTTTCACTGCATTTGGAATTTTTTCCCCGCTTCCCAGTACGTCCCATGGAACATTAAATAACCGTCACTACGAGTGCAATTTGTTACGCAAAATAATCCATAACAGGAAGCTCTTTATGTTGTGAAAATAAAAAAGTTGTAGATTTTTGAAGGTGGGTGTTGTAAAATGGAAGTGAAAAAAACTAAAAAAAGGCCAGTCGTAAAGGGGTAAATCATCCAAATGTCGAAACGGCACTTACAACCATTTACATCACATAAAAAATGAAATAAAAACTGATCAAAAGGTCAATATTAGTATTCCCGTGATGGACCACACCGAAGATAAAAACAGATGTTCATCATTTGTAGCGCCCATTGAAAGGTGTCAAATCTGAGCTCACGAGAAAGTGACGCTAATGGCTATTTATTCCCAATTTAACCACATTTGGAATTTTTTCAGCTTCCCATACATGGCATGGAATAATAATAACGTCACTGAGAATAAAATAAGCCCTCACAAAGCGCTGTACACTGGAAAACGAAAAGTTATAGATTTTTAAAGAATGCTGAGCAATAAACTCATTATTGAAACCGGCGCATCCTGCACCCTCTGATCAAGCTTAAACTGAGCGCACCAGGTTATTTTGGTGCTCATTTTCGACATAAATATGGTGCTGAGGGCGCGTTCACAAGTTGCGCTTTGGTTGCGTTTTAAAAACGCATTACAACAGCTGAGGAGAGGTGATTTGCCTAATTACATTACTATTTACATGCGCGGTAACGCTATGTAACGCTACGTTTTGTAAACGCAAACTGTTAACAGTATGTAATTAGGCAATCACCTCATCTCAGCTGTTGTACTGCGTTTAAAACGCACGTGTGAATGCGCCCTAAGCAAATCGACACCAGAACGCGCCTTTAAGAGCGGAGTTTTGTGCCCAAACACATATTCCCTTAAATCATATGCAAGCAGTTTTCATATGAATTGATTGGCACAGACAGTCTGATAAGTGTGCTGCGTAGTTTTGTGTGTGCACCACTACAAGGGCCTCTGTTGGGCCTGTATTATGGAGACAGTGACCACATACAACCGCTTCCTTGTAGCCCCCACATTCTAGCAATGACATTCCGCGGTGTGCCGCTAGAGGCCGCTGTTGTGGTACACCACCAGTGCGCGTCTCCCCCGCCGCGCTATCCCCTGTACGTCTCCTCTTGTTGTGGTCGTTTTCTCTGAGGAGACGGGTTTCCGTGTCGGTGTCTCGGTGAAGGCCGCCTCCGCCGCCACCATGAGTAGCGGGAAGCACCGCGGTCATTCAGGTGACCAACCTGTCCGCCGCCGTTCACCAGCGACCAGATCGGACGCTTTTTTCTTTCCTGGGAGACGTTGGAAAACTGCGGCTTTACCCACCCGAGTGAGTGCGGTACCGGAGCGGCTCTAATGCTTTGTTATTTGTTATTGATGACTTTTGCATATTGTCACGTACGGGTCTGAGCGCCTCATCCCCTCCTATCAAGAAAAATCCTTCATTTTAAGCCTTGTACACACCTAGCGGTAAGCACAGCCTCACGCTGTAGTGTCAGCACAGTCACTATAACCACTATTAAAGGACTTAATTAAATAAATGAATACAATTGTGTATCACAGACATGCAGGGTGCACATTGAGACCACATGAATTGTGTATGGGGGCTCCCTGGTGTATATAAGTTTCTAATATAACAGAGAGTGTTATAGGCAGATGATGGCGACCTTGAAGTGACAAACACGAGTCTTAGGGGCACTAGATCACACAGCTCAGTCTGTGTGACAGTCAGATCCGTCACTTGCGTAAGTCACAGCAATCTGGGCTGCTGGGACTGCATGAAGACATGGCGTCTTTCTGGTGATGGCCTGAGTGCCCACAGAAGGGCTCTGAGTGCCACCTCTGGCACCAGTGCCATAGGTTAGCACCATGTATAGGGGCTTCCCATGGATTTGTACCAGGGGGTAACCACTGTCCCAGTGCTGAGGAAAACACGGCTGTGACTGGGCTGATGTTACTATTTTGGGGATATAGTTGTAGTGTGTGTTTGTCCATAAGTATTTATTATACTGTATATCATGTGTCTACATAACATACACATCACAGCAGACATTATTTATATAGGCCATTCATTTGCTGATATGTTGTTATATCTCCTTCCCATTACTATATTTGTAAATGTTGGTTGTGTACATGAACTCTGTAACCATCAGGATCATTTTTTATTGACCCACTTTTTAAAAAATTTTAATTCCAATTTCGCACGGGATAGTGTTAAAAACTCACCATTTGTTTTTATGCATGTAACCAAACGTGCCTTGAAAATGATGTAGCAGTAACACTGATACAGAAACATATCTTGCTTCATCAAGAATCGAGTGGTTTTGCTCAAAAAACAATTATAAAATTCAGGGCATTGTGAAACCTTGGTGCACTGGCTGCGCACATAAACGCATACTTCCACAGTACAGTTAGATAGAACTATCAACCTGAGCTGGATGAACATACACAGCACTGGGGATGGTGCAGCGATTGATTACTTCTGCCTGCTAGGGACAACAAAGTGACTAGTATTCTCAGCTGGACAGGCTGGAGCAGTGTATAATTAGGGTAGAGGAAGCTTCAGGGCAGCCATAGGAGCGACAGAGCCTCATTTATCATAATTTATAATTGTTTTTTCAGTAAAACCACTCAGTTCAGTACTAACAAGATATGTTTTTTGCATCAGTGTAGCTACAGTATTCTCAACGTATGTTTGGTTCATAATGCATAAAGCAAATTGTAGATTTCTTTTAATATACTTTGTACAGATTACACACAGCTCAAACAGCTTTAAGCTGCCTCTATGGCCCATCTGATATTTAAAAAAACTGTACCAAGTTTGATTGTTATCCTGTTTATTCTAATTGGCGGGGCCTGGAAAATAGGAACCTACAAAGATTACAAGTAGGACCCACTCTGTGCATCAGATTGGGAGGGGGAGGCCTCTCATTATCACTAATTGATGAGCAGCGGGTCCAGTCTGCTTTCCTACTGCTTGATTCAATTGTATGCGAGTTTGGATACAGCATCAGCTACCAGATATTTCTGGCGCTCCTATCCCTGTATATGTTGGTTCCGGATAGCCAAGCTATCCATGAGATTACGGAAATCTACCATCGGATTGAAGCAAGATAAACTGGTTGATCCTAGATTTGTTTCCATGGCCTCAGCTTTTAAAATTTTGCTCAGGAGAGCTCTGGCGGGCGTTTCCAGAGCTTCCCACTGTATTTTCAAAGGCTGTTTAATTGCCCCCCCTCCCCCCCACCCAAGATCCCTACTTTCTCATTAGCATAAAGTTTAATGTTGTCTCTGAGGGCGCGTTCACACGGTCCCTAGCGCCGCGTCATAACGCGACGTAGCGCAAGGGCGGAGTTTGGGGGCGATCCATATGCGTTCCATAGAAAACGCATGCGTTTTCCCGGGAAACGCATATGCGATCGCCCGAGCCCCGCCACTGTGCGTTGCTTCGCGTTATGACCGCGATGATAGCGGAGGTGGTTGAACGCGCCCTAAGGGACGGAAGCCATGGATAACATCACTTGTTAACACAGATTACACAGTCATATGCCTGGATCTATGAGTGTCCCCAGTTTATCAAGTTGGATTTTAATGGCAAATTTCCTTTTAATATCCCTTTACTGTGATTAGGGGATAGGTATTAAACTTAGTGCAACCTATAATCACTTATATAAATGTCTGTTGGTTACACTAGCAGTGTCAAGTCCCAAGCCAAATGCTAAAATAATCTGTCGGCATGTCTTCAGACCCCCTCATCTGTGTAGGAGCAGTATATGGAGGATTTGACCGTCTGAGATAGAAGAAGAGCTCTGGGGCAGAGACATGGACAACCCATAGATTAATGCCCCGAAGTTTTAAGACTGGCGACAGTGCTGCATGGGCGGGTCACATACTATAGAGATATAGGCAGGCATGAGAAAGCAACTATGCAGAACCTGTTCGGCCCTGGCTATGTCCCTGACCATGTGGCTGAGATATTACTTTATTTTTTTTATGAGAGATTGTTTATTTATTTCTGCTTTTCTCTTCCACAATGCTCCCTTGCCTTTCTTCCAAAGTTTGCTACATTAAGTTTCGGGACCCTTCAAGTGTTGGCGTGTCCAACATCTGACCAACACAGTTTTTATTGACCGAGCCCTGATGTCGTACCATGTGCAAGGTGAGTATGGAGGCTGAAGTGATGGCTACCTAGATGTCTCTTTAACCATTTCATAATGACCTCTGAATCTTTTGTGCCATTTAGGATTAGTTACCCTTCATGTAGGTATTGTTGTCAGGAGAGATTGTATCAACTAGGCTATGTATAGCAAATTCTCACTGGGACATTTATCAGAAAAAGTAACATAGTATCATCTGCAGTTGATATACTAGATATTCTTCCTCTTTCTCCTGTTGTTCCATTGTCTCTTGCACTTATTTTATTCTTTCCTTTTACTTTCTGCCCCTTCTTAAGATGCTTGTGTTTGATTGATTGTCCTCTATATATTAGAATCCAGCCCCCAGGACTCTATCAGAAGGGTATGGGTGATTTTGCCAGGCAATTGCTTGTGGTTGGTCAATAACCATCAAATGGCTCTTGGTTGTGTGTTACACCTCAAATCTTTCTCTTGATATCCAAAAGGAGAGGAAATACCCTTGTTTGCTAACCAGTCTGGCTTTTCTATATACCGCATAGTTATGGCTCAGTAACAAAGTCCTAGTAGAACCCTTTATGCATACATCTGCCCCATATCTTGAAAAGTTTGGTAGGATTTGACTTAATGTGACTTGCCGCTTGTAGGAATTTTTTCTCTGCATCAATGAAAAAATGCCCTTTATGTTCAAATTTATTTCCATATACTGCACTGCCAGCAGGGAATAATCTATATATACCTCATATATGCGCTCTGCAGAAGGTTTCTGTATAATGTTTATTCGGGCTGCTACAATGGCCATGTTTGGCCTTACAGACTTCAATGTGTTGGCGGATTTACTTGGCTCTGACTCAGCTGAGCCGTGGGTGACGGCGGGAACTCGGACAGCTGATCGCGTGTGGGAGGCGGGAACTCGGAGAGGCTGAGCCGTGTGGGAGGCGGGGAACTGCGGGAACTGCTGAGCCGTGTGGGAGGCGGGAACCGGGAACAGCTGACTGCCGGTGTGGGAGAGCGGGAACTCGGGACACTGTGAGCGTGGGGAGGCGGGAACTCGGGACAGCTGACTGTGGGAGGCGGGGACTCGGGACAGCTGAGCCGTGTGGGAGGCGGGAATCGGGACAGCTGTCGTGTGGGGAGGCGTGAATCGGACAGCTGAGCCGTGTGGGAGGCGGGAACTCGGGACAGCTGAGCCGTGTGGGAGGCGGGGGCTCGGTACCCGTGGACTTGGTTCAGGCTAGTAACCCCAGCCCACAACATATTGACCAAGTTTGTTTGGGTCAAACTCTTTGCCATTGCAGTCCTTTGGTTAGTACTCTTTGCTTGTATTATAAGAATGTATCACCATGTTCTGTAACTAAAATATGTTTGTTTTCTTTTTTTATGTTTGTTTTTTTTTTTTTCAATTTATACACTGACATCTTGCCGATAAGTAGTTAAAAGGGATTTTCGAAGGGGCTTATGGGCTATGGCATGACATGACTGCACCATGATATGTTGACGCTGTGTTTGAAGTTTGGATGGTGTTCCCCATGTTTTCTGACCCATTGTCAGACCCATAGTATAATAAACTAGTATTGGTATCAGAAATTACATTTTCAGTAATGTACGTCTGTTACTGTTCACACCTGCGTTAAGGGGATTCCCACTAATTGAGTTGAGGAGGCAGATGAACTGTATCCTGCTGTTCCATGGAATACTATGGGAGTGCTGGCAGCGCTGAGCAAAGCGCTCAGTTATCTCTGCTTTCTCATTCATATACTACAGAAGAGAGTGGGAGGGAGGGGAGATAAGTGCTCTGCAATTTCTGCTCTCCCAGTATTATTGTATAGATTGACATGTCGCATGCCGACTTCTTGCATCTTCAATTAGAGAAAATACTTGTCATTGGTGGGGGCCAGCAGTCAACCTTAACCAATCAGATTGTAATACCTTATTCGTTGAATAAAGGTGGTTAAATTCCTTTACATTTGGACTTTTTACATTATTAAAAAATGGACATCCTTAACATTGCCTAGAATAGTATTTTAGCACTGGAGGTCACACCATATGCAGGGTTTCAACAGAAAGTGAGAGATATTGCAGAGCTGCAGGTTGTCTCTTATACATTCCCAGTCCTGTTAGGCTCAGAAAGTCATGGGAGATATTTATCATTTGTCGGTGCATGACGTAGGCCCCATCCCCCTTCCGGGGCTCCTGATGTATCAGCTTGCGTCACTGGTGGGTAATTCTAACCCCAGGCCTGGACGACCAGTGTCGGACCTTCCCTTATACACCTACTTGGCTTGGAGGTGACATAATGGGAGAAATCGAGAATTGTGATATTTGGGGACATGTATGCCAGTTTTTCTGATGCCCCCATTGAGTGACTGTGAGGATCCAGACACACAGGGCTATAGTTTTGTTAAGATTGAAAAAAAAGTACTTTATGTGCTGCAGTGTTGAGTCCATAAAATGAAGCAAGGGTCTGTCTCAGGTTTCAAACAAGGATTTCTTAAACCATGAGAGTTACAATAGGTCATCTATTCCTGGAATTGGTCTTGTAAGAATAAAGGTCTCTCTATACTGGATGTGCCGACACGGTCCCTTACAAGGTGCTTTGTTTGCTGCTCCTTACCCTCACCTTTCAGGTGAACAGAAGGAAAGTTTTATATTTTTACCACATGTGCAGGCAAAGGAGAAGACCACAGGAGAGCAGGTGGCCCACATTTAGGATGTTGACCTACATGTTCCAGGATGTCTATACCGTATTCCGTGTGTAATCAGCCGTGTCATTACCTATGCTCATAAGATGTGCAGCGTATGGCTGGGATTTACCGTTTGCTTTTTTTATTGTTATGCAATTTTTGAAGCCAACCAACGGTAGAAGAAGCATCGTCTGTCTTTTATAGGGGTTTTGGCTTCAAAAACCGTGTAAACCGAGCCCATACCAGTTTCCTTACAGCGATCTTTTGCCTGTCCTGTACGGTGTGATATCTTATCTCTCTATAACATGTAAGTAAAGCATGCTAATGGGGATCGGTAATAGACTGATAAACATTCAGAACATTCATTTCTTTTATGTCCATGTTTCAAAGCAGACGGATTTAACAATTTGGTTTGTATGTTTTTTTTTTTTTTTTTTCTTTTCTCTTGTGTGATTTATAGTGTGCATTATTAAGATGACTAGCTGGCCAAGGCAATCTGTTACCCCTGCCTCAGTAAGGGCACTGTTTGCACTAAACCAGCCGTCAAGGGAAAACCTACATGTAGGATGAGTCTGGATTCTGACTGCCGAAGATGACGCCCTGTCTCTGTTTTTTTTGTGTTTTATTTTTTTTATTTTTTTTATTCTTTGCTTTTTATTTTGTTTGCTATTTTATTTTATTTCCCTCTTCCTATCATAAGGTGTTTCCTGTATGTAACTAGCCAAATGTCTCTGTGATTAATTTCTTTGTTGCCATAATTCATGCTTCCAGGTATTACCTAGGTATAGCTTATATCATGTTTTGTAACATTTTACTATTGTACCAGTTTGTAATTGGTGAATACTGTGGTTTAGTTTGATTAGGTGCACTTCTCACAGCACATCCAGAAATACAGACATGGGGGAGATTTATCAATCTGTCTGCTCCAGGATTCTGGAGTAACTTTCACTGAAATGGCTTACGCGCAATTTATTAGGGTTTAGACCATTTTTGGCAAAATTAAGTCGGAAAGAGACGCCCTAATATCTGGCCTAAAGTATGACAGCGCAGTCCTAAAACTCCTCAGATCATCGTCCAGCAGGATGTATCGGTGCAGAACCCATTGTGTTGTCTATTTCTGACACCTGATATATCTCCCCATGTATTACTGGACTGGACTTATTGCACACTAATCCTCTATCGTGCTGTCACTGCCTCCATGTGGACTACTGCCTTGTACTGAAAGTCAATAAAAGTATAGGACCACTGTCCTCCTTGGAGGTAGATGACTGTGTTTGTATGTTGACCACAGCACAGCTCGGGTAATATGGCTGAAATGTGATCCATATTTATTATACATAAGCTCATGCGAAAACCGGTTGTATGTGGCACATGTGGTTGTTACTATAGTGTTTCTCTTTTCCTCCTGTATGCTTTATTGCAGTGTACTTATAGATATATAAAATACATTTTAGACTCAATAAGTCATATCTATGCCATCTCTTGTGGGTTTTGGGCTACTGTTAACTCCAAATTTCATAACCTGCATTATGTCATTGACTATCTAGAAAATGAACAATTCAATTTAAGGAAGCTACTTAAAACCTTCATGATAAACCAGATAGCGCCGTTATTCTTATATTTGTTACCATGGCCTCCTGTCCTTCAGCTTCATAGGCTTTTACACAGTGCAGGAGAACTTTCCTCCTCTCTCTCCTCTGACGTCTCTTCCAGTGGAAAGGGGGGGAAGAATCTGCCTTCGCATTGAAGCAGCCGTGTGAAAAACTGCGAGCACAAAAGGGCTCTGGTAATACCCCTACCCGAGACTTCAGGCTAATTGTATTAGTTGTTTTCAGAATTTGTATAACAAATATAAGATTACCACAGTCCACGGTCCTGGGATCTATGGTGTCTGGTTTATTAGCTGGATTTGATGGTAGTCTTCTTTAATTGTCATAAAACCTAATAAATATATCATATAGTGGTACATTGTTGCACGCTACAAAAAGCATAATTAAATCAATAAATGAAACCTTCCTAACTAAGGCCTCATGCACATGAATGTGCATGTGTCATCGTGGGTGTGTGAGGTCTGCTCATGCCGAGCAACAAAACACGGGGAGGAATAGGACCTGCTGTCAGTATTGTTGCTCAGTAGCTAGCCGCACAGCGCCTCATGGCCAACCTTAGCTAGATGTTAGACCCAGTAGAAATGCATGGGCCTTGTCGCCAGCCCTTCATACAAAGGCTAGCACATGTCCCTGACATACGTGTGTATGAGGCCTAACTAAATCCATGGCATTTGGTCAGGAGGTGTCTTCTGGCATTTGTCAAACCTGAATGGTAGGTGAAAAGCTACTATCAGCCAAGTCTGAGAACTTTATTCCCACTTGGTGTGTTACATATGTATCATTCCTGTGAGCCACATGAAAACTGATCCATATTGGATCCCTATAGTTTTCTATGGTCCCATTATGGCAAAACTCGGCCTCATTCAAAACAATGTATTCTCCTTGTTTTTTGATCCGGCTATATTTTCTCTGTTTGCTCCCCCCCCCCCCAACATAAAGCCAAGTAAATATGTGAACAATCCTCATAATGGTTATAGATAAATGGCGATCATAAAAACTGCCCTTAAGCTCCTCGGCTTGTGGAAGATCGATCAAAATTTATGATGTATCACTAGTGGGGGCCAACGGTAATAATACAGATGAGACTCCTCTTGTAAAAATGACCTAGGACTAGAGTCTGAGCGAACGCTCCTCGCCGGCCCCAGCTCAGCCTAATGGACGGTCTCCCCTATATGTGTGTGAGGGAGAAAGCTTCAGTGGGGCCAGTATGGCAGGATGCAGCCAGCAAGGAGTCCGTCCACAGTCCAGTATATCAATGATGCCCAGGGTAAAAGTGAGTTCATATGTACTGACTCATAATTTTGGATTATGGTGGGGGGCGCTGTGGCGATGATGCTCTATTCGTACTAGAATTGCAACAATATGAGGTTTCTGCTTTTCCCACCTTGCACAGCATTTGCAGGTATTTTTTCAGTATTGGCAAGGTTCATCTCTCTGGTCCTCTGTTGGCCTATCAATGACAGTAACCATCAGTTGTATCCCCAATTATGGGAATATATATGCAAAGCTGGTCCCATGAACTCTATAACATTTTGGCAGTATTGGGCAGATTTATCACGTCGAAAGTCATGATATGTCCAGTGCCCATGGCACCAATCAAGCTCAGCTTCATTACCAGTGCCATGAATATTTAAAAGGTATGTGATTGGTTGCCAGTGGGCATTGGCAGATCGACCTTCAATGCTTAGATAAATCTGCCCATTATGTCTGATATTGGTCAAAGTAGGTACTTAATATCAGATTGTTTGTGTCCAACACTCCACCCAAAGGATCAGTAACTGGAAGGGATCGGAAGCAGATGGCTCTTGGTGGCTGGAACAAGCCACGGCATCTCAGCATTTGTATAGAAGAACAGGAGTTGGTCTTCAGAACCTGTGTGACCACTACACAGAGGACGGAGCTGTCTGTTTCCTTTTCTAGTCCTCTTTTTCTTGGCTGAGACACTTTGTGTTGTACTCCATCGATCTGATTTTCCTATCTTGTATGTTATACATGTACATGTGAGTAATGCAGTTCCCACTATCTGGACCCATCTTAAAGGCTGTGGCTTATGACCCCTTCCTTGCAGGTTGCGTGTGTGGCACTCTACTGTCTGTGGTGAGCATCAGAAAATAGCTTGATCTATACACTCCAGTATTTTCTCTCTCTCCCATAGAATACAGAGTGGGCCGTCACATATGCAGTCAGCTACTCAAAGGGGGTTCATCATCCCAATCCCCCCTCCGACCCGCCCAACATGTTTTGATATCTGGTCTCTTTTGAAAGAGTATCCCATGTGGTAGGGACTGTGGGCTTGCATATTAACAAAATATCCATCAGCAGCCTTCCCTTATTAATAAAATGTCTAGCAGCCTCCCCTCAATAAAATAACCATCAGCAATTTCCCCTCAATAAAATGTCAAGACAGTGAGCATCTGGATAAAAAAAATGTAGTATTGCAGTATATAGCATGAGCAATCAGACCCTGCACGGTTAAAGTACCCTAGAGCAGTGGTGGCGAACCTATGGCACGGGTGCCAGAGGTGGCACGCGGAGCCCTTTCTGTGGGCACCCAGCACAGAATTTACCAGATAGGACTCAAGTTTTCCTCCTGCAGTCCCCAGGCAGCGAGGATGTGCCACATTCAGTGATATTTTAAAAGGGACACCTACTTGGCTGCCAGGACTATAGGAGAAGCGAGAAGGTGTGGACAGAGATGGATCGTTGAAGCTCCTGCTTTGGGTCCCCTGATTCTTCCTCTTCAGGGGAACCTGGAGGGAAGCTACAATCCAAATGTCTCCTGCTTTCTATTGTATTGGTGTCCTCAGGGCGCCAATATGATTGAAACTTGTGATACAGCAGAGATCAATAGATTACCGCTTAAATTGTCATGTTGGCACTTTGCGACTTAAAAGTGGGTGCGAATGCGTTTTTTCACCATTTTCACTGCATTCAGAATTTTTTTACAATTCCAGTATTATGGCATAGACAATTAATGCCATCACTATGAAGTGAAATTTGTTACGCAGAAAACAAGCCATCACACACGCTCTCTACATGATGGAAAAATAAAAAAGTTATAGATTTTTGAAGGTGGGGTGTGAAAAATAAAGACGCAAAAAAAACGAAAAAGGGCCTGGTCCTTAAGGGGTTAATGGGACATTTTAAGAAAAAGAGGGAAAGGAAAGAATGGGAGTATAAAGTAGTGAAGATAACAAACTGTGCAAAGTGGTCTTAACATTCATCATGGCAGCTTCATGACCTCCTACCTCTGACGGAGGCCACAAGCAGATAAGAGCAGGGCTCTTGTGTCTCACCTCACAGGTTTTTAATGTTTTTATTGCCATCCTGTTGTAATAAGATGTCCTGTTTAATCTGTTAGTTTAAAAATATATTTGATGAGAAGTAGTGGTTATAAAAATGTTGTGAATTTTCTGTTTCATGCATAACATCATGTTTGACGAATAGAACCAGTATTCTTGAAAGCTCACCATCAAAATATACTCAGTTACCCTCAAAAAGGTATCGCCTGATTTCTTCATCTTCTTCTGCGCTCCATGGCTAACAGGTACAAATCTACACTACTAGCAAGGAATTTGTAGTAAGTCGAAACTGTATATTTTATCATGTAGATCCAGAAAAAATATTTTTTCCCCCAGTGACAGTTTTAACATTTTTGCCAGTAATGGGACCAAGGATTGATCCCCCCCAATAAGTTTCAACAAACCCCCCCCCCCACATTACAGCTGATCATTGCAGTCTGGGACTATAAACCATCCAGAGGCTTCACCAGAGGTCACAGTGGGCAGAGGGGTCCGTCTTTAACTAGGGGTCGTCTTTAAGTCAGGGGTCCTTAAGTAGGGGACCGCCCATATTTTGAAATGCATTCCAAAAGGGTTGAAGTGATCTACATCAATAGAAAATAAACGTGTCTTGTAGATCTAGATTTTGATGGTAGATTTCCTTTAACAATAAAATATAAAAATATTGGATGGTTGGATGCTGAATATCTGTATGCAGGACAGTGAGGATACTTTGCCATACACCACTAAATTGCACATCACTATCTTTGTCCCATCTCATAGACCAGTGATGGCGAACCTTTTAGCGTCCGAGTGCCCAAACTGAAAACCCAAACCCTGCTAATTTTATCTCGAGGTGCCTACCAAAATTAAAGCAGTAACTTACTGCTCCCTGTTCAACAACTTCAAATTATATTGGCCTCCTGAGTACAGCACCACAGCAGAATGATGGTATTTGCATAATTTTAGCTTCTTTCCAGTGTCCCTCTGTACACAGAGAATTGTGGGCGCCAGCTAAAGAATTCGCTCCACAGTAATTCCTGGGCCCTGTCTCTCTTCTCCCTCTCCCCTCCTACAGTTCTAAAAGGTCGAGAAGCAGTTAATCTTTAATTGCTTGGACTGCCGGAGATTCTTCTGATGCCTGTCTGGTGTGGCTCGGGGCATGGCCCGGTTGCTTGAAAAAGGGCTCTGAGTGCCGCCTCTGGCACCCGTGCCATAGGTTCGCCATCACTGCCATAGAGGGGCCCCAGTAACAGACCCTGACGTATCCGCTCAGCGAGGCTGCAGGACGATGCAATACATTGCATCCGCTCCTCAGCAGGAGGGAGCACGATGGAAAGATGTGGGTTACCTGACATATACGCTGAGCGTATACAAAAAAATGAATTTTTTTTTAAAAACCCAAAAAATTCAAATCACCCCCTTTCTCTAGAACTAACATAAAACTAAACAAACAGTTGAAATCAGAAACATGTTAGGTATCGCCGCATCCCAAAATGGCCGCTCTGTCAAAGTATAAAAATGGTTATTCCCGGCAGTCAACCCCGAAATTTTAAATAGCATCCAAATGTCTGAAACGGCACTTTAACACCATTTTACATCACATAAAAAATGAAATAAAAACTGATCAAAAGGTCAAAATTTAGTATTCCCGTGATCGGACCACACCGAAGAATAAAACAGATGTATCATTTGTAGTGCCCAGTGAAAGGTGTCAAATCTGAGCTCACGAGAAAGTGACGCTAATGCGATTTTATTCCCAATTTTACCACATTTGGAATTTTTTTCAGCTTCCCAGTACATGGCATGGAATAATAAATAACGTCACTGAGAAGTAAAATAAGCCCTCACAAAGCGCTGTACACTGGAAAACGAAAAAGTTATAGATTTTTAAAGATGCTGAGCAATAAACTCATTATTTGAAACCGGCGCATCCTGCACCCTCTGATCAAGCTTAAACTGAGCGCACCAGGTTATTTTGGTGCTCATTTTCGACATAAATATGGTGCCTGAGGGCGCGTTCACAAGTTGCGCTTTGGTTGCGTTTTAAAACGCATTACAACAGCTGAGGAGAGGTGATTTGCCTAATTACATTACTATTTACATGCGGTAACGCTATGTTAACGCTACGTTTTGTAAACGCAAACGTTAACAGTAATGTAATTAGGCAAATCACCTCATCTCAGCTGTTGTACTGCGTTTTAAAACGCAACGTGTGAATGCGCCCTGAAGCAAATCGACACCAGAACGCGCCTTTAAGAGCGGAGTTTTGTGCCCAAACACATATTCCCTAAATACATATGCAAGCAGTTTTCATATGAATTGATTGGCACAGACAGTCTGATAAGTGTGCTGCGGTATTTTTGTGTGTGCACCACTACAAGGGCCTCTGTTAGGGCCTGTATTATGGAAGACAGTGACCACATACACCGCTTCCTTGTAGCCCCCACATTCTAGCAATGACATTCCGCGGTGTGGCCGCTAGAGGCCGCTGTTGTGGTACACCACCAGTGCGCGTCTCCCGCCGCCGCTCTATCCGCCTGTACGTCTCCTCTTGTTGGTCGGTTCTCTGAGGAGACGGGTTTCCGGTGTCGGTGTCTCCGGTGAAGGCCGCCTCCGCCGCCACCATGAGTAGCGGGAAGACCGCGGTCATTCAGGTGACCAACCTGTCCGCCGCCGTCACCAGCGACCAGATGCGGACGCTTTTTTCTTTCCTGGGAGACGTGGAAGAACTGCGGCTTTACCCACCCGAGTGAGTGCGGTACCGGAGCGGCTCTAATGCTTTGTTATATTGTTATTGATGACTTTTGCATATTGTGCACGTACAGGGTCTGAGGCGCCTCCATCCCCTCCTATCAAGATAAATCCTTCAGTTATAGCCTTGTACACACATAGCGGTAGCACAGCCTCACGCTGTAGTGTCAGCACAGTCACTATTAACCACTATTAAAGGACTTAATTAAATAAATGAATACAATTGTGTATCACAGACATGCAGGGTGCACATTGGAGACCACAATGAATTGTGTATGGGGGGCTCCCTGGTGTATATAAAGTTCTCAATATAACAGAGAGTGTATAGGGCAGTGATGGCGAACCTTTTAGAAACCGAGTGCCCAAACTACAGGTGGTGACAGGTAGTCCTGTCACTTTAAAATATCTCTGTGTACAGCAAGTTCTGGGCTGTCTGGGACTGCAGGTAGATACCTGGAGTCATCTCTGGTGATGGCCTGAGTGCCCACAGAAAGGGCTCTGAGTGCCACAGGTTAGCCACCACTGGTATAGGGGCTTCCCATGGATTTGTACCAGGGGGGTAACCACTGTCCCAGGTGCTGAGGAAAACACGGCTGTGACTGGGCTGATGTTACTATTTTGGGGATATAGTTGTAGTGTTGTTTGTCCATAAGTATTTATTATACTGTATATCATGTGTCTACATAACATACACATCACAGCAGACATTATTTATATAGGCCATTCATTGCTGATATTTGTTATATCTCCCTTCCCATTACTAGATTTGTAAATGTTGGTTGTGTACATGAACTCTGTAACCATCAGGATAATTTTTTATTGACCACTTTTTAAAAAATTTTAATTCCAATTTCGCACCGGGATAGTGTTAAACGAAATCTACCATTTGTTTTTATGCATTGTGAACCAAACGTGCCTTGAAAATGATGTAGCAGTAACACTGATACAGAAACATATCTTGTTTAATCAATGAATCGAGTGGTTTTGCTCAAAAAACAATTATAAAATTCAGGGCATTGTGAAACCTGGGTGCACTGGCTGACGCACATAAACGCATTACTTCCACAGTACAGTTGAGATAGAACTAATCAACCTGAGCTGGATGAAACATACACAGCAGCTGGGGGATGGTGCAGCGATTGATTACTTCTGCCTGCTAGGGACAACAAAGTGACTATGTATTCTCAGCTGGACAAGGCTGGAGCAGTGTATAATTAGGGTAAGAGGAGAGCTTCAGGGCAGCCATAGGAGCGACAGAGCCTCATTTATCATAATTTTATAATTGTTTTTTCAGTAAAACCACTCAGTTCAGTAACTAAACAAGATATGTTTTTGCATCAGTGTAGCTACAGTATTCTCAACGTATGTTTGTTTCATAATGCATAAAGCAAATTGTAGATTTCCTTTAATATACTTTGTACAGATACACACAGCTCAAACAGCTTTAAGCTGCCTCTATGGCCCATCTGATATTTAAAAAAACTGTACCAAGTTTGATTGTTATCCTGTTTATTCTAATTGGCGGGGCCTGAAAATAGGAACCTTCCTTTCTGGTGATGGCCTGAGTGCCCACAGAAAGGGCTCTGAGTGCCACCTCTGGCACCAGTGCCATAGGTTAGCCACCACTGGTATAGGGGCTTCCCATGGATTTGTACCAGGGGGGTAACCACTGTCCCAGGTGCTGAGGAAAACACGGCTGTGACTGGGCTGATGTTACTATTTTGGGGATATAGTTGTAGTGTTGTTTGTCCATAAGTATTTATTATACTGTATATCATGTGTCTACATAACATACACATCACAGCAGACATTATTTATATAGGCCATTCATTGCTGATATTTGTTATATCTCCCTTCCCATTACTAGATTTGTAAATGTTGGTTGTGTACATGAACTCTGTAACCATCAGGATAATTTTTTATTGACCACTTTTTAAAAAATTTTAATTCCAATTTCGCACCGGGATAGTGTTAAACGAAATCTACCATTTGTTTTTATGCATTGTGAACCAAACGTGCCTTGAAAATGATGTAGCAGTAACACTGATACAGAAACATATCTTGTTTAATCAATGAATCGAGTGGTTTTGCTCAAAAAACAATTATAAAATTCAGGGCATTGTGAAACCTGGGTGCACTGGCTGACGCACATAAACGCATTACTTCCACAGTACAGTTGAGATAGAACTAATCAACCTGAGCTGGATGAAACATACACAGCAGCTGGGGGATGGTGCAGCGATTGATTACTTCTGCCTGCTAGGGACAACAAAGTGACGATGTATTCTCAGCTGGACAAGGCTGGAGCAGTGTATAATTAGGGTAAGAGGAGAGCTTCAGGGCAGCCATAGGAGCGACAGAGCCTCATTTATCATAATTTTATAATTGTTTTTTCAGTAAAACCACTCAGTTCAGTAACTAAACAAGATATGTTTTTGCATCAGTGTAGCTACAGTATTCTCAACGTATGTTTGTTTCATAATGCATAAAGCAAATTGTAGATTTCCTTTAATATACTTTGTACAGATACACACAGCTCAAACAGCTTTAAGCTGCCTCTATGGCCCATCTGATATTTAAAAAAACTGTACCAAGTTTGATTGTTATCCTGTTTATTCTAATTGGCGGGGCCTGAAAATAGGAACCTACAAAGATTACAAGTACGGACCCACTCTGTGCATCAGATTGGGGAGGGGGAGGCCTCTCATTATCACTAATTGATGGAGCAGCGGGTCCAGTCTGCTTTCTACTGCTTGATTCAATTGTATGCGAGTTTTGGATACAGCATACAGCTACCAGATATTTCTGGCGCTCCTATCCACTGTATATGTGTGTGCCAGAGATAGCCAAGCTATCCAGTGAGATTATGGGAAATCTACCATCGGATTGAAGCAAGATAAACTGGTTGATCCTTAGATTTGTTATCCATGGCCTCAGCTTTTAAAATTTTGCTCAGGAGAGCTCTGGCTGGGCGTTTCCAGAGCTTCCCACTGTATTTTCAAAGGCTGTTATAATGTGCCCCCCCACCCAGAGCCCTACTTTCTCATTAGCATAAAGTTTAATGTTGTCTCTGAGGGCGCGTTCACACGAAAACCCAAAAATTCAAATCATCCCTTTCTTTAGAAACGACATAAACTAAACAAACAGTTGAAAAATCAAACAGTGAGTATCGCCAACATCCCAAAATGGCGTCTGTCAAAGTATAAAATGGTTATCCCAGCAGTCAACCCCAAATGTAAACCCCTTCCAGACGCGCGCCGATCTCTAGTACGGCGCGCGCCGGGTTCCCCGGGTTTTTTGAATGGGAGGGCTCGCGTGGCCGAGCCATCTCCATAGCCGGTAAGTCTTTGAGCCATTTGCAGCAAAGGCTTACCGGTAACACCCGCGGATCGGTGCTGCACCGAGTCGCGGGTTGCTTCCCGCGATACCTCAGGCAATGCTGCCGAGGCTTCAAAAGTGGCGCCGCTGCCATATTGCGCGGACTTCGCCCCCGATGAGTCACGGGGAGCCGGTGTGAATCCGTTGCCTGAACAGATCGGCCTCACGAAGGCCCGAAGCTGTCTCGTTTTACCCATATTACAATGTGCTATCAGCAATTGTAATGAATGAGAAGTAAAATCCCCATATACTGCCCATACTGTAATATGGGCGAGTTATATGATAGGGATCGATCAGACAACTAGGGTAAAGTTACCCTCGGGAGTCTGAAAAATATTAAAGTAAAGTAAAAAAAGTTTAAAAAAAAAAAAATTATATTAAAAAAACATAAAAAGTCAAATCACCACCCCTGCCCTAGAATGGATATAATATTAATAAACAGGTAAAAATCATTAAACCACATTAGGTATCATCGCGTATGAAAATGGCCGATCTAGCCAAAATTAATAACGGTTTTTCACTGCGTTTAACCCCGTCACGGCAAAATTAGCGTCCAAAGCAAAAATGACATTTTTTGCCATTGGGAAAATATAAAAAAAATTACTTAAAAAGTGATCAAAACGGTAGCAAGTCCTAACAATGTAGCTGAAAACGCCATCAAAGCGCCAAAAAATGACACCACATACAGCGTCGTACACCAAAGTATGACCAGTTATTAGCGAAGAAGATGACAAATCAAAAAAAATTTTGTCAGGAGGTTTTAATTTTTTTTTAATGTTGAAAACATTATTTTAAAAACTGTACAAATGTGATATCCCTGTGATCGTTAGGCAACCCAAAGATAAGTAGGACATGTCATTTGGGGCACAAGATGAAAGCTATAACAATCCAAGCCCACAAGAAAAAGTCGCAAATGTGTTTTTTCACATTTTCAGGCATTTGGAATATTTTTTCCCGCTTCCCAGTACGAACGACTGAACATTAAAATACCGTCACTAAGAGTGCAATGTTGTTACGCAGAAAATACGCCATAACAGAGCTTTTATGTGAAAAATAAAAAAGTTAAGATTTTGAAGGTGGGGTGTGAAAAATGGAAGTGAAAAAAACTAAAAAAGGACAAGTCGTTAAGGGGTTAAATAGCATCCAAATGTCTGAAACGGCACTTTACACCATTTTACATCACATAAAAAATGAAATAAAAACTGATCAAAGGTAAAATTTAGTTATCCCGTGATGGACCACACGAAGAATAAACAGATGTATCATTTTAGTGCCCAGTGAAAGGTGTCAATCTGAGCTCACGAGGGAAAGTACGCGAAATGCGATTTATTCCCATTTTACCACATTTGGAATTTTTTTCAGCTTCCCAGTACATGGCATGGAATAATAAATAACGTCACTGGAAGTAAAATAAGCCCTACAAAGCGCGTACACTGGAAACGAAAAAGTATAGATTTTAAAGATGCTGAGCAATAAACTCTTATTTGAAACCGGCGATCCTGCACCCCTGATCAAGCTTAAAACTGAGCCACCAGGTTATTTGGTGCTCATTTTAGACATAAATATGGTGCCTGAGGGCGCGTTCACAAGTCGCTTGTTTGGCGTTTTAAAAGCTAGTTACAACAGTGAGGAGAGGGTGATTGCCTATTACATTACTATTTACATGCGGGACGCTATGTTAACGCTACGTTTGTAAACGAAACGTTAACAGTAACGTAATGAGGAAATCACCTATTCAGTGTTGTACTGCGTTTTAAAACGCAACGTGTGAATGGCCTGAAGCAAATGACACCAGAACGCGCCTTTAAGGCGGAGTTTTGTGCCCAAACACATTTCCCTAAATACATATGCAAGCAGTTTTCATATGAATGATTGGCACAGACAGTCTGAAAGTGTGCTGCGGTTTTTTGTGTGTGCACCTACAAGGGCTCTGTTAGGGGCTGTATTATGGAAGAAGTGACCACATACACCGCTTCCTTGTAGCCCCACATTCTAGCAATGACATTCCGCGGTGTGGCCGCTAGGGCCGTGTTGTGGTACACCACACAGTGCGCGTATCCCGCCGCCGCTCTATCCGCCTGTACGTCCCTCTTGTTGGTCGGTTCTTGAGGAGACGGGTTTCCGGTGTCGGTGTCTCCGGTGAAGGCCGCCCCGCCGCCACATGAGTAGCGGGAAGACCGCGGTCATTCAGGTGACCAACCTGTCCGCCGCCGTCACCAGCGACCAGATGCGGACGCTTTTTTCTTTCCTGGGAGACGTGGAAGAACTGCGGCTTTACCCACCCGAGTGAGTGCGGTACCGGAGCGGCTCTAATGCTTGTTATATTGTTATTGATGACTTTTGATATGTGCACGTACAGGGTCTGAGGCGCCTCCATCCCCTCCTATCAAGATAAATCCTTCAGTTATAGCCTGGTACACACATAGCGGTACACAGCCTCACTGTAGTGTCAGCCACGTCACTATTAACCACTATTAAAGGACTTAATTAAATAAATAATACAATTGTGTATAAGACATGCAGGGTGCAAATTGGAGGACCACAATGAATTGTGTATGGGGGGCTCCCTGGTGTATATAAAGTTCTCAATATAAGCGAGTGTATAGGGCAGTGATGGCAACCTTTTAGAAACGAGTGCCCAAACTACAGGTGGTGACAGGTAGTCCTGTCACTTAATTCCTTACAGCAAGTTGGCTGTCTGGGACTGAGCGAGATACCTGGAGCGCCGTAGAAAGGCGTCGCATCAGAAGAAGTACCCTTAATGACCGCCGTAGAATCCCGATAGGGCGGTCATTAAGGGGTTAATGGCAAATTTCCTTTTAATATCCCCTTTACTGTGATTAGGGGATAGGTATTAAACTTAGTGCAACCTATAATCACTTATATAAATGTGTGTATGGTTACACTAGCAGCTGTCAAGTCACAAGCACAAATGCTAAAATAATCTGTCGGCATGTCTTCAGACCCCCTCATCTGTGTAGGAGCAGTATATGGAGGATTTGACCGTCTGAGATAGAAGAAGAGCTCTGGGGCAGAGACATGGACAACCCATAGATTAATGCCCCTAAAGTTTTAAGACTGGCGACCAGTGCTGCATGGGCGGGTCACATACTACTAGAAGATATAGGCAGGCATGAGAAGCAACTATGCAGAACCTGTCTGCCCTTGGCTATGTCCCTGACCATGTGGCTAGAGATATTACTTTAATTTTTTTTTATGAGAGATTGTATTTATTGTTTCTGCTTTTCTCTTCCAGCAATGCTCCGCTTGCCTTTTCTTCCAAAGTTTGCTACATTAAGTTTCGGGACCCTTCAAGTGTTGGCGTGTCCCAACATCTGACCAACACAGTTTTTATTGACCGAGCCCTGATAGTCGTACCATGTGCAGAAGGTGAGTATGGAGGCTGAAGTGATGGCTACCTGAGATGTCTCTTTATAACATTTCATAATAACCTCTGAATCTTTTGCGCAATTTAGGATTAGTTAACCCTTTCATGTAGGTATTTGTTGTCAGGAGAGATTGTATCAACTAGGCTAGGATTATAGACAAATTCTCACTGGGACATATTCATCAGAAAAAGTAACATAGTATCATCTGCAGTTATAGATACTAGATATTCTTCCTCTTCTCCTTGGTGTTCCATTGTCTCTTGCACTTATTTTATTCTTTCCTTTTACTTTCTGCCCCTTCATAAGATGCTTGATGTTTAGATTGATTGTCTCTTATATATTAGAATCCAGCCCCCAGGACTCTATCAGAAGGGTAGTGGGTGTATATTAGAATCCAGCCCCCAGGACTCTATCAGAAGGGTAGTGGGTGATTTTTGCCAGGGCAAGTTGCTAGTGGTTGGTCAATAACCATCAAATGGCTCTTGGCTTGTGTGTTACACACTCAAATCTTTCTCTTTGATATCCAAAAAGGAGAGGAAATAATCCCTTGTTTGCTAACCAGTCTGGCTTTTCTATATACCGCATAGTTATGGCTCAGTAACAAAGTCCTAGTAGAACCCTTTATGCATACATCTGCCCCATAATCTTGAAAAGTTTGGTAGGATTTGACTTTAAATGTGACTTGCCGCTTGTAGAGGAATTTTTCTTCTGCATCAATGAAAAAATGCCCTTTATGTTCAAATTTAGTTCCATATACTGCGACTGCCAGCAGGGAATAATCTATATATACCTCATATATGACGCTCTGCAGAAGGTTATCTGTATAATGTTTATTCGGGCTGCTACAATTGGCCATGTTTGGCCTTACAGACTTCAATGTGTTGGCTGGATTTACTGGCCTGAACTCAGCTGAGCCGTGTGGGAGGCGGGAACTCGGGACAGCTGAGCCGTGTGGGAGGCGGGAACTCGGGACAGCTGAGCCGTGTGGGAGGCGGGAACTCGGGACAGCTGAGCCGTGTGGGAGGCGGGAACTCGGGACAGCTGAGCCGTGTGGGAGGCGGGGGCTCGGGACAGCTGCGCCGTGTGGGAGGCGGGAACTCGGGACAGCTGAGCCGTGTGGGAGTGCGGGAACTCGGACAGCTGAGCCGTGTGGAGGCGGGACTCGGGACGACTGACCGTGTGGGAGGGCGAACTCGGGACAGCTGGCCGTGGGGAGCGGGGGCTCGGGACAGCTGAGCCGTGTGGGAGGCGGGACTCGGGACAGCTGCGCCGTGTGGGAGGGCGGGGCTCGGGACAGCTGCGCGGGTGGGAGGCGGGGGCCTCGGACAGGCTGCGCCGTGTGGGAGGCGGGGGCTCGGGACAGCTGCGCCGTGTGGGAGGCGGGGGCTCGGGACAGCTGCGCCGTGTGGGAGGCGGGGGCTCGGGACAGCTGCGCCGGGTGGGAGCGGGGGCGCGGGAACGCTGCGCCGTGTGGGAGGCGGGGGCTCGGGACAGCTGCCGGGTGGGAGGCGGGGGCTCGGGACAGCTGCGCCGGGTGGGAGGCGGGGGCTCGGTACCCGTGGACTTGGTTCAGGCTAGTAACCCCAGCCCACAACATATTGACCAAGTTTGTTGGGTCAAACTCTTTGCCATTGCAGTCCTTTGGGTTAGTACTCTTATGCATTGTATTATAAGAATGTATCACCATGTTCTGTAATACTAAAATAATGTTTGTTTTTCTTTTTTTTATGTTTGTTTTTTTTTTTTTTTCAATTATATCACTGACATCTTGCCGAGTAAAGTAGTTAAAATGATTTTCAATGGGGCTTATGGGCTATGGCATGACATGACTGCACCATGATATGTTGACGCTGTGGTTTGAAGTTTGGATGGTGTTCCCCATGTTTTCTGACCCATTGTCAGACCCATAGTATAATAAACTAGTATTGGTAATTTCAAAATTTGAAATTACATTTTCAGTAATGTACGTCTGTTACTGTTCACACCTGCGTTAAGGGGATTCCCACTAATTGAGTGAAGGAGCAGGATGAGACTGTATCCTGCTGTTCCATGGAATACTATGGGAGTGCTGGCAAGCGCTGAGCAAAGCGCTCAGTTATCTCTGGCTTTCTCATTCATATACTACAGAAGAGAGTGGGAGGGAGGGGAGATAAGTGCTCTGCAATTTCTTGCTCTCCCATATTATTGTATAGATTGACATGTCGCATGCTCGACTTCTGCATCATTCAATTAGAGAAAATACTTGTCATTGGTGGGGGCCCAGCAGTCAGGCCTTAACCAATCAGATTGTAATACCTTATTCTGTTGAATAAAGGTTGGTTAAATTCCTTTTTAACATTTTGGACTTTTTACATTATTAAGAAAATGGACAGCCCTTTAACATTGCCTAGAATAGTATTTTAGCACTGGAGGTCACACATATAGCAGGGTTTCAACAGAAACAGTGAGAGATATTGCAGTGCTGCAGGTTGTCTCTTATACATTCCCAGTCCTGTTAGGCTCAGAAAGTCATTGGGAGATATTTATCATTTGTCGGTGCATGACGTAGGCCCCATCCCCCTTCCGGGGCTCCTGATGTATCAGCTGCACTGGTGGGTAATTCTAACCCCAGGCCTGGACGACCAGTGTCGGACTTTTCCCTTATACACCTACTTGGCTTGGAGGTGACATAATGGGAGAAATCGAGAAATTGTGATTATTTGGGGACATGTATGCCAGTTTTCTGATGTCCCCCATTGAGTGACTGTGAGGATCCAGACTACAGGGCTATAGTTTTGTTAAGATTGAAAAAAAGTACTTTATGTGCTGCAGTGTTGAGTCCATAAAATGAAGCAAGGGTCTTGTCTCAGGTTTCAACAAGGATTTCCTAAGCCATGAGAGTTACAATAGGTCATCTATTCCTGGAATTGGTCTTGTAAGACATAAAGGTCTCTCTATACTGGATGTGCCGACACGGTCCCTTACAAGGTGCTTTGTTTTCTGCTCCTTACCCTCACCTTTCAGGATAGAACAGAGAAGGAAAGTTTTATATTTTTACCACATGTGCAGGCAAAGGAGAAGACCACAGGAGCAGCGTTGGCCCCACATTTAGGATGTTTGACCTACATGTTCCAGGATGTCTATACCGTATTCCGTGTGTATCAGCCGTGTCATTACCTAATGCTCATAAGATGTGCAGCGTATGGCTGGGATTTACACGTTTGTCTTTTTTATTGTTATGCAATTTTTGAAGCCAGAACCAAACGTAGAAGAAGCATCGTCTGTTCTTTATAGGGGTTTTGGCTTCAAAAACCGTGTAAACCGAGCCCATACCAGTTTCCTTACAGCGATCTTATTGCCTGTCCCTGTACGGTGTGATATCTTATCTCTCTATAACATGTAAGTAAAGCAATGGGGATCGGTATAGACTGAGAAACATTCAGAACATTCATTTTCTTTTATGTCCATGTTTCAAAGCAGACGGATTTTAACAATTTGGTTTTGTATGTTTTTTTCTTTTTTTTTTTTTCTTTTCTCTTTTGTGTGATTTATATGTGCATTATTAGATGACTAGCCTGGCCAAGGCAGCTCTGTTACCCCTGCCTGAGTAAGGGCACTGTTTGCCACTAAACCAGCCGTCAAGGGAAAACCTACATGTGAGGATGAGCTCGGATTCTGACTGCCGAAGATGGACGCCCTGTCTCTGTGTTTTTTGTGTTTTATTTATTTTATTTTATTTTATTCTTTGCTTTTTTATTTTGTTTGCTATTTTATTTTTATTTCCTTCTCTTCCTATACATAATAGGTGTTTCCTTTATGTAAACTAGCCAATGTCTCGTGTGATTAATTTCTTTGTTGCCATAATTCATGCTGTCCAGGTATTACCTAGGTAATAGCTTATATACATGTTTTTGTTAACATTTTACTAGTTGTACCAGTTTGTAATTGGTGAATACTGTGGTTTAGTTTGATTTAGGCCAACTTCTCACACGCACATCCAGAAATACAGAACATGGGGGAGATTTATCAATCTGTCTGCTCCAGGATTCTGGAGTAACTTTCACCTGAAATGGCTTACGCCACATTAATTTAGGGTTTTTAGACCATTTTTGGCAGAAAATTAAGTCGGAAAAGAGACCCACTAATATCTGGCCTAAAGTAGACAGCGCAGTCCTAAAAACTACTCCAGATACATCGTCCAGCATGATGTATCTGGTGCAGAATCCAATTGTGTTGTCTATTTACTGACACCTGAATATAAATCTCCCCCAGTGTATTACCTGGACTGGACTTATTGCACCATAATCCTCTATCGTGCTGTCACTGCCTCCATGCTGGACTACTGCCTTGTACTGAAAGCAATAAAAGTATAGGACCACTGTCCTCCTTGGAGGTAGATGACTGTGGTTCTGTATGTCTGACCACAGCACAGCTCGGGTAATATGGCTGAAATGTGATCCATATTTTATGTATACATAAGCTCATGCGAAACCGGTTGTATTGTGGCACATGTGGTTGTTACTATAGTTGATGTTCTCTTTTCCTCCTGTATGCTTCTATTGCAGTGACTGATTTATAGATAATATAAATACATTTTTAGACTCAATAAGTCAATATTATTGCCACATCTCTTGTGGGTTTTGGGCTAGACTAGTTATATCCCAAATTTCATAACCTGCATCATTGTAGTTTTGTCATTAAAATCCTTCATGATAAACCAGAAGCGCCGGTAATTCTTATATTTCTTACCTATGGCCTCTCTGTCCTTCAGCTTCATAGGCTTTTACACAGTGCAGGAGAACTTTCCTCCTCATCTCTCCCTCTGACTGTTTCTTCCAGTGGAAAGGGGGAAGTGCTCCTGCGCATTGAAGCAGCCTGTGAAACTGCAGCACAAAAGGGCTCTGGTAACACCCCTACCTCAGAGCACTTCAGGCTTAATTGTATGAGTTGATTTCAGAATTTTATAACAAATATAAGATTACCACAGTCACGGTGCCTGGATCTATGAGTGTCTGGTTTATTATGATGGATTTGATGGTAGATCTTCTTTTAATATGTATACAAATACCTAATAAATATATGCATATAGTGTAATTGATTGACAACCGCTACAAAAAGCATAATTCAAATCAATAAAATGAATCCTTCTCTAACTAAGGCCTCATGCACATGAATGTGCATGTGTCATCGGTGTGTGTGTGAGGTCTGCTCCTGCCCGAGCAACAAACACGGGGAGGAATAGGACCTGCTGTCAGTATTGTGGCTCAGTTAGCCAGCTGCACACATGGCCATCATGGCCAACCTTAGCTATATGTATAGACCCATAGAAATGCATGGGGCCTTGCGCCAGCCCTTCATACAAAGGCTAGCACATGTCCCTGACATACGTGTGTATGAGGCCTAACAAAATCCATGGCATTTGGTCAGGAGGTTGTCTTCTGGCATTTGTCAAACCCTGAATGGTAGGTGAAAAGCTACTATCAGCCAAGTCTGAGAACTTTATTTCCCACTTGGTGTGTTCACATATGTACATTCCCTGTGAGCCACATGAAAACTGATCCATATTGGATCCCTATAGTTTTCTATTGGTCCCATTATGGCAAACTCGGCCTCAGATCAAAACAAATGTATTCTCCTTGTTCTTTTGATCCGGCTATATTCTCTCTTTGTGCCACCCCCCCCACCCCCCCAACGTAAAGTCCAAGGAAATATGTGAACACATCCTCAATAATGGTTATAGATGAAATGGCCGATCATAAAATCTGCCCTAAGCATCCTCGGCTGTGAAGAATATAGCGATCCAAAATTCACTAGGTGGGGGCCAAGGTAAATAATACAAATGGACTCCTCCTCTGAAAAACGACCAAGGATCTAGAGTCTGGTGCGAACGCCTCCTCGCCGGCCCCTAGCTCAGCCTAATGGACAGGTCTCTCCCTATATGTGTGTAGGGAGAAAGCTGTCAGTGGGGCCACGTAGGGCAGGATGCAGCCAGCAAGGAGCCGTCCACAGTCCACGTATATCAATGATGCCCAGGGTAAAAGTGATTCATATGTACTGACTCATAATTTTGGATTATGGTGGGGGGCGCTGTTGGAGAGATGCATCTACTTCTGTTACTCAGAACTTGCAACAATATTGAGTGTTTCTGCTTTCTTCCTCCCACCTCTGCACAGCACATGTATCAGAGCAATGTTCTCAGTATTGGCAAATGTATCAGAGACCTCCTCTGGTACCAGTACCTATCCACTGTGGCCTCATCTACATTGACAGCATCCATCAGGTTGTTATTCCCCAATTATGGAAATATATGCAAAGCGGGTCTCTTAATCTATAACATTTCTGGCATATTATGTCTGATATTGGTCAAAGGATAGGTCCTTAATATCAGATTTGTGTTTGTGTCCAACACTCGGCACCCAAAGGGATCAGTAACTGGGAATGGATCAGGAAGCAGATGGCTCTGTAGTGGCTGGACAGAGCCACTGCATCTCAGCATTTGTATAGAAGAACAGGAGTTGGTCTGTAGTAACGTGGTCTGACCACTACACAGAGGACGGAGCTGTCTGTTTCCTTTTCTAGTCCCTGCTTTTCAGTTGCTGAGACACTTTGTGTTGTACTCCATCGGATCTGATTTTCCTATCTTATGTTTTATACATGTACACGTGAGTAATGCAGTTCCCACATCTTGGACCCATCTGAAGAGCTGTGGCTCTATGACCCCTTCCTTCAGGCTGCGTGTGTGGCCACTCTACTTGTCTGTGGGAGCATCAAAAATAGCTTGATCTATAGCTATTTTCTTCTCTCCCATAGAATACAAAGTGGCCGCACATATGCAGCTCAGCTACTCAAAGGGGGTCATCATTCCAAGCCCCCCTCCCCCGCCCCCCATTGCTTTTGATATCTGGTCTCCTTTGCAAGACGTTCCCATGTGGTAGGACTGTGGCTTGCATGGTGGGTGTTGCCTAATCGACCTTAATCAACACTCGATGAGCACTAAATCTGTGTTTTGTTTTTTTTAAACGTTTAATGACCACACGCAATCCAGTAACCTCTCCCCCCATCAATAATAATAATCTTACCGGGGAGGGAATAGATTATCAGGACTTGTACTTCATTCTCCCTGTTCTATTTGTTTTTTTTATTTTAGTTTTTTTTTTTTTTACTTTATAAAATTTGGTAACTTGCATTTTTTGGGGATTAAACTTTAAAAAATGTTCTTCTTTTCTGTATCTGATGTTCTGTGTGCTATTAGTGATGCAGCCAACACGAACGGTTGTCATGTG
Source organism: Engystomops pustulosus (assembly GCA_019512145.1). Lineage (NCBI taxonomy): Eukaryota > Metazoa > Chordata > Amphibia > Anura > Leptodactylidae > Engystomops > Engystomops pustulosus. The sequence goes on along the minus strand of CM033641.1, from coordinate 293,392,581 downwards.
TAACACAACTTTCGATCAGCGTGAAAACAGCGCCCTGGAAAATGGCTCCATGCTTGATATCGTTTGGTTCATGAACCTTAAGTTTCCAGTACAGGTGACCCATAGCTCAAAGTGTTAAATACTTGTCTATTCAGTTTTATAAGTAAAATTCCGTATCATGAGATTTAGTGTTTTCAAGTTTTCCCTCACTTTTATTTTGTTTCATTGTAGACCAGGGTAATAACAGGAGGGGTGAAAATACCTCAAGTCTTTTATTCTTTATTTAATTATTTTACTAAGGATATACTAGTCCTTTTATTTCTTTGGTTTATGTAGTTCTTTAAAGTCGGAAATCTGAACAGAGACACTTACTTTATCATAGTAACATTAAGGTTGTTGCCTCTACAGGTAGAATACCTGAAGAAGCCAAGGCCCTTTCTCTCTTGGCACCAGCTCCGACATTATCCAGCCTGCTCCCTGGTGCAGGTCTCCTGCCTATACCTACTCCTGCTCCGTCTCCACTAGCATCTGTAAGTAATATAGGACTCTTGTACACATTCAGCCATATGCACTAATTTGGATACAACGGAGGGGGGAGGGATCTTTATTAAGACTTTTTACTTTTATTTTAAACACCAGTCTTAAAATTTTGCAGCACACAACGTCCTGGATCTACTAAGTGGTTCCAGCCAAATCTTCTGTGTGGAAACTACCTTTTCCCAGTCCCTGGCTCTGGCGCATGCTCCTGGTCCCTGGCTCTGGCGCATGCACATGGTCCCTGCATTCACAGCTGGTTACAGCTATATAACTGGCGGACAGGCCATTCATGCCCCTCCCTAACCCCACATGCTCATAGTGGCATGCAGGGTCAGAAAAGGCTCAAATCTGTTGGGAATGCAGAAATGTGCTGCTGGTCTACTCTTCCAGAAAATTGTGTGGCTAAATATCAACACATCTACTTTGTCTGGTGTCCATATGAATTTTGATGTGTGTTATTGCACTTTTGAAAATGTTTTTAAAATAACCTTTCTATCATGTGTTTTGTATATTAAATGAGTTTTTTTTAATTCATTGCCTATACTCACTTCTCTTGTTCAGTTGTCATATATAAGTTTTATAATTGAAATTGTGTGTTGGCTATACTGATTGATATTTGGCTGCGCAGATCTTTTTTTTGAGTTTTTATTAAAATTGGCAGAGAAGGCATAGTAACTCATGTGGCCAGGGACAAAATCACAAGACTGATTATAGTGTGTGAGCACAACACTTTTCTGCTAAGGGAAGCACAATTAATTGCATATTATCTTATATTTTATTGACCCATATGAATATGAATTATGCTTATTCTTGGAAAAAACGTTTTAACTGGTGTCCCACACATCAGCTGTTTATTACCAGATTAGGGATAAAACGGATTTCTTATTTAATCCAAAAAGTTATAAGATAACAAAATATACAACACCCCCCCCCCCCCCAACTAACCACCCAACTACCTCGCTCCATCCAGTGAGTAACACAGTAGAATGAGCGAGAGTTTCCACCATGCAATTTTCCTCCTGCACAGCGGTATCGCCTATCCGCCATCATAGCACTGGTGCAATATAACAGGATTCTGAGGCACTCTCCCCAAATCTTTGTGAATTGAATTATGGTGTTGCACGTAAGAAAAACCCCTTTATCCAACATAAATATAACTAAGATTTTGTCTTTAAATTCTTGCAGCGTGGGAGAAGTATGGTCCTTTAGTCCATAAATAAGCACTTATTATATTTTTGAGACTTGTAGTGATGACCGGTCACCAGTATAATGTGTTGCTCTCCCCTGTGACTTTCTATTGGTAGCACTCGGGTCCCCTCCCCATTTGGCTTTAGCCATCTTGTTCCTCTGTTTCCTCCTGCTGCCAAAGTCACATGAATAATTGATGTTGAATATAGAAAAAAAACGAGCTGTGAATTGGACCCTGAGGGAGAGACGTTTACAATAAGCCAGTCTGTAGCTTGCAAGTTAAGACCTTGTTTAGCTTAATTTGGGAAAACGAGGTCTTAAAATAGCTTTGTGCTTGTCAGTGGCTAATATTTTCTCTGATTTTAGGTTCTGCGGAGAGAAAAGGTGGAGGTACCTCTGGTAAATACCATTTTACACTAACTATACCCATGTTCAAGTGTTGCTACCTTCTGCAGAGTAAATTATCTGTACTTCTTCAGAAAACTGGAAAAATGTTGGTTCTTTCCATAGTTTGAGCTTGCATTCACTTTTCGGGGCCTTCTTAAAGTCTAGTACCAGCATCTGTCCACATAAGCCCCATATTTCCTGAGCTTTACAGCTCCATCCAATACTAGTCTTGTAATCTCTCTTCTAAAGAGCCTGAGAGAGGGTGATAGATTTTTTCCATTTGCATTAGGTGGTTACCTTTGTGAGGTACATCAGAGGGCCATATCCTCTTTCCTAATAATGTGGAGGCATTTGGCATAAAAGGGACAAACAATGTATGCCTATACAAGAGCGGATGTTGCAGAAGCCATTCTTTTTACACACACAGGTCCCTACAAAAGATAAAATTAATAATTCAGTGATGTAACAGTTTGCATACTATATTATATGTATGTATGTGTATAATACACGTGTGTGTATATCTATTTATAATATATAAATATATATATATATATATATATATATATATATGTGTGTGTGTATAAACTATTTTTAATTCCTTTCCTATGTGTTAACCAGACATTCTCTTCCCCTGTAGCTCAGTGTTCCATTCACCGCACTGGCAGCAACATTACCGGCTCCACTGGAACCAGTTCTTCCTGCTCTTGCACCAGTTCTTCCAGCTCTAGCACCTGTCATAACGTCACTTGCCGACCTGCAGCAACCACCTTTAATAGGGAATGTTGATCCCACAAAGGTTGATGAAATCAGAAGAACGATTTACGTAGGAAACTTAAATTCCCAGGTAGAGAACTTTAAAAAAAAATGTACAAATATCCATCCAAGCAAATCATGATAAAAATGGTAATCGTGGTGAAAACACATTGTGGAAACAAGGTCTAAAATCGGTCATAGATGAATTAACAACTTTGATCATTTTTGGGATTTCTAAGGCTTTTTTCACATTGGCGGGTGTGCTCAGATTCCGTTACGTTTTGTCTCTGTTTTGCACCTTTTTTGGCTCTGCATCTCTAGCACAGATGTCATAATTTTTTCCATGGACAGCGGAAATAAGTGAATCCGTGAAATAACAAGTCAATGTTAAAACACCTATTGTTTTCAATGGGTGGTTTCACAATGACTTGTTATTTCACTTAGGCTTTGTGAGACATCCATGGAAATCTCTGAACCATGGATGTGAAAAAGAAACGCCACTGTCCTCACAAAAGCTCTTCTAAATTAAATGGCAACAGTTTCAGCAGACAACCTTCAAAAGTTAACCTCCATATTGAATTTAGACTGAGATGGAGCTATAGGGACTCTATAGGGGGCCACAAGAGGGCACCTTTCCAAAGAATCCAACAAAGAGGGAGGAAAGATAAGTATAACCAAAGAGACACACACCTTGAAAAATGTAGAGTATACATTTTGTATTGGAAACAAACGCGACAGGAGTTAAAGGGGCATTCCCACCTTACTAAGTTTAGTTTAATCAATCCCTAACACAAAGAAGCCTCTATTTAGGTGCCTGGATATACACTCGCTTGCTGCCGGGCATGCGCAGTGTCTTCACTGCTGCTTTTATATAAAGAGGAATTAGCAGTGCCGGCTTGCTCAGCAGCCATCCTGTTCTAGCGAGCGAGGTGGCCGGCCCAAGTGAGCTGCGCATGTACTAGCTATGCACGTTCACATTTTCCTGGCGGGTTCGGAGGCTGGGAAGCCTCTGTCCAGACACCTGTGTGGCCACCGCTACTGCTAAGCAACCATGGCCGTATCTTATGTGAACACAGGGCTATTGCTAGGGGGCAGGTAAGCCCCATTTACAGTATATTCTGGCCATGTAGGTAGGTTTTTAAAAAAACAAATTGAATAATTATATATATATATATTTTTTGTGTGTTAGGGATTGATTAAACTAAACTTATTGAGGTGGGAATACCCCTTTAAAAACAATGAAATAGTTTTGACTACCATAAATACTCGAGTATAAGCCTAGTTTTTCAGCACATGTATATACTTTTAGTGGTTGAGCTGTGGCTCCCATTCAGTGTTTCATGCAATTGAGAAGGGGTCGGGTATCTGTTCCCCCACGATCAACGTGTGATGTTCTTTATTATTAGGGTTATTGTTAAGAAAATTGTAAAGACTATTTTATGTATTGCAGATAAAGTGCGCATACCTGCATTTTTCACTTTGCCAGCAACATATACGTAATAGCATTCTCACAGCTTTTTACTTGTTTTTCAGACTACCACAGCAGAACAGCTACTTGAGTTTTTTAAACAAGTAGGAGACGTCAGATTTGTCCGCATGGCCGGAGATGAAACACAGCCGACGCGCTTTGCTTTTGTTGAATTCTCTGACCAGAATTCGGTGACAAGGGCCTTGACGTTCAATGGGGTTATGTTTGGTGATAGACCTCTGAAGTAGGTTTGAGTTCAATGAATGGAGCAAATTGTGTTTTTAATGTTTAATTTGATGTTTAAAATTAAAGGGGTTGTCTGAATGTTGAAAAACATGGCTACTTTCTTTCAAAGACCGTTCCTCTCCTGACTATGGTTAGTGCGGGGATTTCAGCTTATCTGTGTAGAAATGAATGGAGCATAGTTGCAATAGTAAACACTACCCATTGACACGTGTGGAGTTGATTTTGGAAGAAATTGGCCATGTTTTCAACATTTAACATCAGTTTACTTATTGCAGAAATATAGAGTTCTAAAAGTTATGCTTATTACCGGGGGCATTCAGGCTACGTCACTCGAGCGCCTCAGGGAGCCTCGTATTTTAATTTATGCACTCCCCCAGTAGCTCTAGTGGTAGGACCGCTAGCGTTACAGCCGGAGTGTATAAATTAAAATACGGGGCTCCCTGAGGTGCAGTGGTGACATATCCGGAGTGCCTCTGGGTAATATCCATAACTAATATAACTCTATATTTCTGCAAGTCTTGCATATTGAGTTATAATAAAAGAAGTCCTCAAGAACTTCTTATTAGGACACATCTACCATTCATAAACTGATGTTAAAAGTCCTTAATGTTGTACATTGCAATAAATAAGGTATCATTTCCATTATCATTCACACAGAATAAATCACTCCAATAATGCAATTGTGAAGCCTCCTGAGCTGACGCCACAAGCTGCTGCAAAGGAGCTAGAAGAGGTGATGAAACGTGTACGGGAAGCCCAGTCTCTGATCTCGGAGGCAATAGAACCAGGTACGTCACCTGCTGAAAACTTGTTCATTTTGTTTCTAACAAACAAAGGCCCCACCAATACCCACCACCCATAGTCTTTTGATAGCAGGCGGTGCGGGTTCCGAGTCTGCATGGACGCCTTTTGGTGTTGTTGCAGTTTCTCCTGCTCCAGCGCTGATTGTGGGAGCAGGACCTGGTAAGCAGATCACAGCACAATGCTCAAGTAACCCTATGCTAGTTGCCACCGACTTATAGACGCGGTGATCACGTGACCATGTCTGAAAGAGTTACGCTGAGCTGCTGGGACCCAGGACAGCTCTGCCTCTGACCTTTACCCCCACAGAGGATTGTTTTCCCTAGTAACTGGGGCTTTTATAAATGCCACAGTTACATTGGCCATTTTCAATCCCTTTTTGTACATTGGCAAACTTGTAGGGGAAAAAACTGAGCTGATTTCCTCATGGGGTTTTATGACCTCATTTGGGACATATTAAGTAAAAAAAATAACCACACACACAATGTTAATAAATATTTAGAAATTAACGATTTTTCCCAATAAATAAAAAAAAAATCCCTCTCTACACTATAAAAAAAAAACATTGCCACATTTGGCCCAAGACAACCCATATCATATATCAAAATGATCATCACACACCAGGCAATTAATGGTTTGTTTGAAAATTAAAAATACATTTATTCTATGTTACAAAAAGGATGTTACACTATTTGCAAATTTAACCTCCAAAAACAAACTAAAAATTAATTAATTGGCCTCAAGTGTCAAGAAAAAGAAAAGAACTAATTAAATTTCAAGTTACGGCCCATAAAAGCATATATACTAAATTCATCATTTTTGGCCTAGTCATTAAGGGGACTAGAAACAGATGAAGACTCAAAAATTGATTGTAAGGCAAAAAAAAAATATATAAGGCTCCATTCACAATAGACTCTGACTAACTGATCTTGCCCTATTCTAATGTGAACTGAGTCACTATTTCTGTTTTATGTTGGCTTAAAAATATAAAGCGGTCATTTTGAAGTCTTCATCCAGTGGCAGAATCCACCTTTTGTACTTTTGTCTTCTGTATAATATTTAATGATTGGCGGTTAAGCTTAAAAACCAGAATCAATTCAGGGGTCCACAGTTTTGCACCTATAACTCATTGGCATTCAGTTGGCCCAGTCCATGTTTTTTTTTCCCCCCAAAATAAGAGACAGACGTCTTCTTCTTCAATAATAAATGTCCGGATGCACAAGGAAATCCCATTTCTATGCAGGTTACACAGGAGAAAATTCAGAGTGAACATGGTCTTAATGGGAATTTGTCACCACCACTAAAGAGTTGATTTGCCATAGATTCTACATCCTGATTGGGCCCCAGTCAATATAAAGATAACAGTTTGTAACTTTTAGGAGGAGGTGATATGAAGAATGGTTCTTGTCTAACAGTGGTATTGCCATACAAGGCTGCAGACAGTATTAAAGGGGTTTTCCGACTGTTATAAAAATGTATCATTTGGGCTGGAAAGGGCTTTAAAAAAAAATGGGACAAGATGGGTGGGCATGCCAGGCCACCCCGGAAATTGTAGGAGCGGAGCTTCCATGCCCCTGTAAAAGAAACAGGTGCGTGGCTTTGACAGCCCGCGGCCCGGGACACCTGGAGTACTGGAGCAGGTGTATACCGCTTTATATTTTTTAAAAAGCCCTTCCCAGCCCGCCTTCTAAATTTTTATAACATTAGGACAACCCCTTTTAAGCAGGTCTGTAGGTCCATGCAACCATACCTTTTTGTGTGTTAGTAGCAGCAGGACTGTGAAAATGCATTTATATTTCAGGATTGTAATTGGACTTGGAGCACTCTAGTGAACTGGTATATGAGATCTCTTCACTCAACACAGAACATCCCCCTGCTTCTACTCTGAGTCACTGCTGTAGCGGCTTCTGTGTAAATATTAAAGTAGTTACTCAGAGGGGAATGACTGCTGTGTTAAGTGAGATTTCACACACCAGTGCACCACACTGCTCCAAGTCCAGTAACAATCCTGCAATATCAATGTTAACACATGAGTGATTTGCATGCCTCTGGAACAATGTACCGCAGCAATGTCACCTACAAACATCATTTTTATTTCTTTCTCTTGCCTTTTTCTCCTTGTTTCCTCTGCAGAGACTTAATTGGCTTTAATAAGTGTCAATCAGCCTGACATTACACTTTGCTGATGACAAGGACTTGTTCACATTGGCACTGGTACTTGCAGGGGTGGATGGGATACTGTGGACCTTCTAGGGCTGGTATATGTAGCTTTACTATTCATTGCATTATAAGTATACAGGACTGGGATCAGACTACAATTCTCAGCACTCCTAAGCATGACTGCAATGTGAGTTGTGTTTTCCTTGTTTTTTATTTTATTTTTTTACATTTTTAATCCAGATTTTTTTGGGGGTTATAATGGATGTCCAGGAAAGGTTATATTGTATGTCTGTAGTAGTTTAGTAGCATGTGGATAAGGCTGCATGTGGATATGTAGAAGCTTGTTACTTCGGGTAAGTGGTATATTACATGTCCTCTGTATCCTGTGAGATGGTGAGTCCCTGAAAAAAAAACTTAACGTATGTGAGAGCTTTTTATTATTCTGTTTTTGTCACACTGTATGATGTGTTCATACCACGAATGTGGCTGGGGACTGCCTGAAGAGGCTGTTTAGGGTCCCATCTGATCTTATTAGAGACTCTTCTCGATTCTCTCTGGTCCTGTCTCATAGCCAGTAGTTTTTGGTGATTTGCATGCTAATGAGTTACAGCTCTTTCACTTTCCTGGTTTTCCTGCTGGTAGTTTTCACACAGCTTTTAATGTCAGGGATTATCTGTCTGTTTTTTTTTTTATTAAATGACATTAAATTGATGCCATCCTTTTGTTTTTATTTGTAACAGAAACTGGTAAACCAGCTGAGAAGACACAGACACTCCCGAGGACCCGATCCCATTCTCGTTCCAAGTCCAGATCCAGATGGAAAAGGTCCCGCTCAAAGCACAGGTAAGTGCATGACTTGCTATGGTGACTTTGCTACATATGCTAATGAGCCAGAACTGCTCTGTGGAGGTGTTGCCTGAGCCACTCTGTACTGCAGCTTCACAGGCTGTTACACTGCCTCTCCCTGCTCCCAATGCACTTCACTTCCCTCTGACTGCTGTAATCTCACGCAGTGGGAGGACAAAGTGCTCCTGCACAGTGTTACAGCCTGCGAAGCTACAGCTCAGAGGCTCACTGTTTGCGGCAGTTTTGTGGCACTTCTGCACTATGTCTGCACAAAATTCTGCACATAAAAGGGCTTTCCAGTGCACCACATTTATTACTGTGACTCAACGGAATTGTGTTGCAAGCCCTATGTAAAAGTTGCACCATAAAAAGTTGATGCACACTTCCCGGGCAGTGCAGGTTGTGCCAGATTAATAAAGACAGTATTCAATAATCTGGCGCACTCTGTACACTGCACATAATACATTATGCACTAGTTTTGATAAATGTGGGCCTTTGTCTGTAGTTACAGACAATGTGGCTCTAAAAATGCACTTTCCCTTAGAACAGAGTAAACTTAAAGGGGTATTCCCATGAAGACAAGTTTCCTATATGTACTCAGAATAACAAAATAACACATTCTCTAATTCACTGTTATTAACAAAAATGCAGCATTTCACAGATATAAGTCCAACCTGCCTCTATCAGTCCTGCTGTACACAATTTCAGTTGCCCCTAGACACTACCCAGTAACTTCTGACTTGGGGACGGGCAGCCATCTTGGGTTTTTGTGTGAGATCGTGCAGATGAGATTTGTCTCTCTCTCTGCTCTGTGCCTGTAGCCACGCCCCCTGCACGGACGTCAGAGACACTTCACTGATCACTTCCTGACAGGAGATCATGAGCAGAGAGAGAGGCTGCAAACTACAAGCAACAAGGACATAAGTGATCCGGGGAAAGGGGGAGGCAGGCACATATCTGTGAGATGTAGCAGTGCTCACAGTGTAACAGTCTGTCAGCCTGTGTGTAAAAGGCATCATACATCTCGTGCATCTCTGATCTGTCTCATCTCTCTTTCTTTGTGTTAGTACAGAAGCCAGATGAGAGTGTATATACTTCAGCAGGTTCTCGCCCTAATAACTTGATCGGCACTACACTGGTGTAGTGCCGATCAAGTTATTAGGGCGAGAACCTGTTGAATTGCTGATAACTAAATTTCGCCGATCGTTGCACATCAGCACTTTAGTCCAGTGAGGGGGTAATACCGTGATTTAGTGGGATCCTACTGGTCTCATATCCCCCATACACACTGGAAGCCTGATTTGACTATTTAATTGGCTGAAGAGTGGCCGTATTTTATGAATATCTAATAAAGTCTAATTTTTTAAGTGTTCTTTTTCAGGCAGTTATCTTACCTATTCACCTGAACACAAACTTGGTATATATTTTCAACCTACTTGAGAGTGTATATACACCTGTACCCTGATCATGTAACCACATTGTCGCCCCATAGAACTAGATGGGTCATAAAGTGTTTGCTTAGAGGCCCCACCCATACACTGGAATTTCACTCTGAGCAGCCTAGAGAGTGATAGGAGCTAAAACGACAATAACACTGAGTAAAATTGTAAAGTAAGGGGTTAAAATGATCTCCCCATCACTACGGGATTGAGATGTGAGAATTTTCTCTCTCGGGAAAAACCCCTTTAAGGCAATTTGATTGAAAGGTGAGCAATTTTAATATTTTTTTTTTTAAGTATTTAACACCTGTAACACTTTCAGGAGCAGGTCACGCAACCGTTCCCGATCTAGACATAAAGAACGCAGGAGTCCTCACAAGAAACGCTCTAGATCGAGAGAAAGGCGCAAGTCAAAAAGCAGATCAAGGTATGATAAAGATTTGGAAGGAATTATTTAGAGTGTGACATATCTTAATAATGCACCAGCAGTTCCAGAATTCCAGAAGAAAATCCAGTGACTCAGAATAAATTGTGTAGAGATCTTATACGGATCAGCTGTTCTTTTTGTTTAAGTAAATGTGAGTATTGTGTCATGCCATAGAAAAGTGATCCCTTCTACCATGTTAGCCAGGGGTTAAATGAACAATTGAGGATTGATGTGAAATGTATTCTAGATGGCGCTATTGTGAAGAAGTGACACTCCTAGGTTTGGAATACATCATATGTTATGGGGCTCATCTGTCTTATAATATATGTAACTGTTCCCTTAACTTATTGCAATAAAAATTAATATAAATATACAATTTCTGCTGTGAAGTACATGACGGGTAAATTTTTAGCATAATTTTCAAATTTTACATTATTTCAATCCTTTTTTCCTACAGAGAGAGAAAAAGAGACAAAGACAGAAGCAAAGCTAAAGAGAAAGAACGACCGAAAGAGAAAATTGATAGAAGAAAGAAGGAAAAACCGTCTAGGAGCCCCTCCAAGGGCCTGTCGTCTGCCAGGAAGTCTCGGAGCATTAGCAGGTTAGGCCTCCTGTTCATGTTTACTTCCAGTGTTCCTTGAATGTTCATTTTCTGACACTGTAATGTGTGCAGTGTTGGACTAACGTAGCAGAGGGTGCACCGAACTTACCTAGTACTGGACTCCAGAGATACAGCAGAGCATGGAAGCTGCTAGACTTTATCACTTGTTGTCTTGTGTGCCCAAGGAACCTCAACTCTGAATTTGTACACCAAATTAATTTTTTTAACACCTCGACAACCCAATGTAAATATATGTGGGGCGGACGTGATGGGGTGTATGGAGAGGGCTCGCAGACCAAGCTGTCTCCATACTCAGTAGGTTTGTGTTGTATTACAGCTGACTTGCTGTGGACAATGCTGGCGCCAATCTAACAGTGCTGCACGTAGGCACCGCTATCTTGGATGGCCGATCGACACCCCTCCTCCCCCCAATAAAGGCTTTTATAGCTGTTATTCAGCATCCGGTATTACAGTCTGTCAGAGACTGATACAGGAGCAGTATATTCACAATATACTGCAATACAATAGTACTTCATATCACCCCCCCTTTCCCGAGAACTCATTTAATAATAAACAAGTAAAATCATAAAATTATTTTATATTACATTATTTTACGTTACCTGGCGGGACTGCTGGAAGGGAGCTAGGTAATGTAAAATAATTGATAAAAAAAACATTAGATTTATTTATATTTCTGAAAAGGCATCTATGAAATGGACATGCCATCGGCTACCATGATGACTGGTTCCCTTTTAAAGGTTATTGTTGAAAACCTTTTTATTTGTCACAGGGAAAGGCGTAAAAGGAGAAGTCGAAGTCTTTCTAAATCCCCCAGAAGTTCTAAATTTGTAAAAAGGCTTTCCAGATCTCCTTCACCCAGAAGGTAATATTCCAACTGCAGAACCTATTTGCTTATTTTTTCATTAGTTATTTCAGAGCCTCTGGCTGGGTATAACATAACGGGGCCTGAGGGGGTTGAGGAGTTTTGACCACAACGCATTAGTATTTTTACTTGCTTTCTCCTCTTTACATCTGTTATTAGCTACTGCTATTTCCTCCTATGTGAATGTTGTGGTACATTTTGTGTATATTTATGTATAAATATTTGTTTTTACTATTTGCTTTGTAAAAATAAATAGGAAGGAGAAGAAAAGAGGGAAAGAAAGGGATGAGAGCGGTGACAGAAGGGAGAGCGAGCGTTTCTCATCCAAGAAAAATAGCAATAAAGACAAAGAAATGAGAGAATCGTTCGATAAGTACAAGATAAGGGTAAGTGCTGCAGTTACATTTTATTACAACTGCTGAATGTATCGGGGGCAGGGTAGTAATCCCACAGTAATCCATCAGTAATGTCATTTCAGACACATGTCAGATATTAAGTTTCTGTAACTCCACATCTGTGTCTATCTCCAGGAATATTACCTTCAGATGTGTAGCACTGGCATTTTTAATGTGGTTTTATTTTTATATGTGACATATTTGGTAACTTTTGTAGAAATCATTGAAGAATAGCCAAATGATAATATTTACAGAAACGCTATAGGATTTTAGGACATAGAAAGTTCCCGGCATAAGAAATAATTGAGCGATTTTACAGTACTTAATCCATTGTAAAATTCATGCAGTATAACCGTGAGTAAACGGCCTTAAGATGTCCCAAATATTATCACTAAGGCTACATTCACACGACCATTGGGGGGCCGTATATATGTCCACCATATGCCGGTAATGGGCGCATGGAGCGGTACGGCGGGCACACGTTCGTGTGAATGTATCCCAAGTCTGGGGCTGTATGATAAGTTTGGTGCTTCTATTGACTGTCTAGTCTAAGGTCATATCACCTATTACTTGTAGGCTCAAAGTAGTTTTTCATATTCATAACTTTGGGGTGGGGTGGGATAAAAAGAAAACACCCTTACCCTGCTCTTACTTCTGGTTCCTATGTCGCTCTGGTACTTCCAGATTTCAGACCAGAAGTTCTGGGGATTCACGGGACTTGTTTTATCCAATGAGCATCCTCCTCGGGCCAGGGGACAACACCGGAAGTCGCCAGGAAAACCGAGTGGTCAGAGGAGGCCACTCATTGGATGTAGCAGGTCCTGTGACCACCAGTGCTTCCGAAAACTCTAAGTACTGTAGCGTTGAAGACCCCTGAGCAGAAATCATACAGTGACAAGGGAGCTTTACCTGTGTGTAAAGTGTTACTATCCGGCCTCCTGTAGACCTTCGGCCATGTAATAGCGATGTCATTTCATCCTGTCTGATAATACAAGCTGACAAGTGAGCGGGAGAACACCAGAAAGTGCAGGCTATTGTGAAAACGAGAACATTTCAGTGATTTCTTAAAATATTTATTGGAATTGTATCACCTATTTATTACCTACAGGAAAAGGATAACATGAGAGATGATTTGGTTACTGTGAATGAAATCGCTGAAGATGATATTGAAGATGACAGGGGCTCTCGGCACAACGGGAACTGTACACTGACCGAGTACAGCAAGTCTAGGAGAACAGAAGTGGCATGAGCCCCTCTACCGCCCCTGGGTCTTCAGAGAACTGACAGCCAAAATCATAGGTGTCTTCATGTAGTTCCACAATGAACATGACGTAGGGATTATGCCCTGTCCGTACCGGAACTTGAATTCTTAATTTGTGGTATATTTGGTTCACTACAGTGTTTTGGTTAAACCGGTAAAAGGTCATTTTAAAGCTTAATCATTTCATTTGAGGATTGATATTTTGGATACAGGTCAGGTTATTATGCGGTGATTTTATTTTTGTATTTAAATTTTTTTTTTTTTTTTTAAACTTGTTCCAACATTTGCCTCTATCAGAAAAGTTGTGTGTGCTGATGGTGATCACTGCCAGTAACCTACATGAACATTATTATTATTTTTTACCATTGTAAGGGGTGCACAGCGGGAGCGATGCTCATGACTACGTGTTAGGGACTTTTTTTTTTGTTTAGTATTCCCTCAAAATTCTGAATTTGTAACTGAGGACTAATAACGGTTCTATCCATAATTGTACTACTCAAAATGCAGAATACGTTAGATTTTTCTGTGTTTTAACGCTACATATAGGTGTTTCCACCTGGACTGTACATCAGGCATGAATAATGCACATACATAGTGACTGCCTCTTCTGTGTCTGAAGTCCTCTCCTATATCTCTCCTCAGATAATATGGCTGTAAGTCACTACCCTGAAATGAGATCATAAAGGGCTCATGCCAGGGAGTTTCCCTTCAGGAGTTTGTGACTGTTTAAGGAGAGACCCAACGAGGAGGTGAACAAAGTAATGGAGAAACCCAGAGCAAAACAGAGGACACCAGGAATATTTGACTAATGTTTGCTTTCTTTAAAGGGGATGTACAGGATCTCTTGGTTGAGGGGTGATCCTGGTTACTGTAAAAGCAAGAAAAGGTATATACTTACCTCTCTTTGGTGCTAAAATTCAGACCAGTGCCTCCCCTCCAAAGTATGCAGCCACCTCAGTCTTATACAGGGACATTCAAATCTATATAAGGCCGGCTGTAGACGTACCTGTTCAGCCTGTTGAAATGGACCCTTATGCTAGTCTGATCCTACGGACTGAAAACCTTGCACAGGATGGGAGTCCTTGCATCATACAAAAATATGATGCAGAGACTCCCTGACGACTGCCCAAACTGTAGCACCCGCACTGTAAAAGTTCCTACATTACTAGACTGCTTTTTGGCCAGCACATAGGGAGTCCTTGCATCATACAGTATTTCCGTATGTTGCAAGGACTCCTGTTCTGTGCAACGTGTGCAGTCAGCGGGATTGGATCAGCATACGGGTCAATTTTCCCACTGTAGTATATTATGGTAGTGATGTATGATCGAGTCTGTGTTGTTGACGGGAGAAGTCACACTGGTGCACCGGAGATGGGTAAGTATAACTTCTTCATTGTTTTACCAGCACCCGGGGCCATTCCACAGAAAACCCGAGATCCTGAACAACCTTTTAAAGGGGTCTATTTTCATGCTAAACAAATTCATTACAATATCCTTCTGCAATGTTCCTCACAACCACTGGACGCACACAGACAAGTACTTTATGTATCTTTCTTGACAGAATTGTCTTGTTATATGTTCACCCAAGGAGGAAATGGTAAGGAAGGACAAATCTGTATCATTGTATCGCACCGGTTTGTCGCCCTCTCGTTACCTCTGTATATGATTTATTTGTGGCATTGCCTTTTTATTAAAGATCCTGTGGTTTTATAGCATTAGAACCAGGATCCTCATCACCAACATGGATGCTGCCCTCTTTCTTCCACCTAAATTAAAAGGGGTATTTTTTAGGATACTCGATCTATGTCAAATCGATGAGGGGAGGATCGTAACACCCAGCACCTACGCCATCAGCTGGGGCCCCTTCAATGTGTCCCATACATTGTATAGAGGTTGTCACTGCAAATGGCTGTAGCTTAATTCCATCACAGTTCTGCAGAGAGGAGCTGGCAACCAAAGGAGCACTGTGACTACTTCATCCAGCTTGTGGTGGTGCCAGGGGTACCATACCTCTGCTGATCACTACCTTCAAAAACCATCATGATAAACCAGGGACTTGCTCATAGATCCACGCACCGTGACTGTGGTAATCTTCTTATATTTCATATCCATGGCCTCCGTCCTTCTAAAGTAAACTTGTACAATTATGCTAATGAGCCTGAGGGGCTTTACAGACTGTTACACTGTCTCACTCTCATATCTGCTCCCTCAGCACTAAGAATACAGCAGGAAGTGCACAAGTGCTGAGGGCGAAGAGGGGGAGTGTGAGACAGTTTGTAAAGCCACATTACAGAGGGGTTAGGGTAGCCCCTCGGGCTCATTAGCACAATTTTACACGTTGATTTTAGAAGGAAGGAGGACATGGATAACAAATATAAAACTATTACTGCCGTCACGGTTCCTGGATCTATCGTGTTTTGATTTTGATGGTAAATTTCCTTTATTAAGAGATCTCTAGAGTCCATAGTGAGTAAGCGCTAAGCACCAGGCTGCCGGACTAAGAAGGTTGTGGGGCTGTTTGTCTCCATTACGTTAGAGCACAAAGTAAAACGTGAGTGCCTTGTATCAGTGTGGCATGTTGTTTTACATGACTGCTTCTCATAAGGGACATTTGGCACTTGGAGCTCATGACCTGATGTTAGTAATTATCCTTCATTAAACTAGTTTCTCTATATGTGTGTGTTCTTTCCTCTGATCTCTCATATTCCACAGCCGCTCTCTAGGATAACGGTCACTCACATCAATTCCTGTCCACATTGGGGCATCGGGTCTAAAATTTTAATATCTGAGTAGATCACAAGAACAGGAATAATACTTATATACAACAGATCCCATGTATATTTTTGGTGCAGCCAAACTGAAACCCAGAACCCCAGTTCTGACTACTGAGTTGCCATATACTATCTACTAGGTTTGTGTTTCAGCAGGTAAGTACACGTCACATGTGCATCGCTGCAGATATTGATAATCATAACGTAAAGCCAGCAATGTTTTTAATAAAAGAAATTTATTTAATAGACACAAACTGTTACATTTTATAAGAATAACACATATATCTATCTATCTATCTATCTATCTATCTATCTATCTATATATATATCCTTAACCAGGAGAGAAGAAATGGAGATGCATATACAGTTAGTACAGAAAGTATTCGGACCCCTTTAAATTTTTCACTCTTTGTTTCATTGCAGCCAATAAGTAAGATCAAAGATTTTTAAATTTTTTTTGCTGATACTACTACATACTCTGCCCCCATCTTGTTAAAGAGGAAAAATGTAAATATCACATAGTCACAAGTATTCAGACTCTTCTGTGACACTCGTATTCAACTCGCATGCTGTCCGTTTCCTTCTGATCCTCCTTGAGATGGTTCTACTCCTTCAATGGAGTCCAGCTGTGTAAACTAATTGGTCTTAATTATATTATAATAAATGGGGGGTTCTCTTTTTAATATGACATCGGCATTGTGTTTCTAGGTGCCAGGGTTCGTGAGATATAGTTTGAAGTTGGTGACTGTCATGATGTTTATAAACCTCCATGGTTTGTATACAGGTTGTATATACAGGTTGTATATACCTGCATGGCAGTTGTGGAGGATAACCCGTAATGTATTCAATAATGATATTGTAGCATGATGGGCTATCTCCAATGCTAGAAGCAAGGCTTACTACCTCTGCACTACTATAGGCTGGTGTTGTAAGTAGTTAGTGGTTTCAGGGCCCCTATGAAATACTCTGAGTGCTGAAGTCATGTTGGTGTAATCTCCTGCACGTAGGGCATGTGATGGCCCCCCATGGTTAGACGGTTTCTGCACGATCCCAGTGTCTGTTTCATGGATGCTGGATCCTCCTAGTAGAGATTCTGTCTGTGGAGTCAGCTCTACACCAAGCTGCTTAGAAGATTCGTCTTCATCCGATGGAGATATCTGCATGAGCATCGTCTATAAAGTAAACATGGTGGAGGTAAGTGATCCCAGCTAGTGCTATGGAGAAGTGAGAGCTCTGGTTACTTACCTTTGTGCCGGACGCTATATTGAATTCACCAATGTGGCTATGTTTTGGATCGGGTATTTCGGGGTAGTACATGATCTTTGCTCTGTGTAAATATGACAATATTCTCAGTAATGAAACTCAAGCAGATTTAGGGTTTATTATATCATTCTATCATGATTTTACCGTTACATACTTAATATTCTTGAGAGCAAAATGGGAATGTGTGATGTAATAATTCTTGTTTATCTGCAAAGTACCCGCTACTGTCTGGGGGGGTATAACCAAGCTTTATATTACTGCAATATTTTATTGATTGGAACAAAGAATAAGCAATATGTCTGCTGCCCCAACTGACTGATGAATACTGTACTCATTGCTGGTTGTCCCCCTACTAGGACCACGGCTATCGCTGTTGCCAGTGAAGCTATCGCCGCGCTCTAGTAGTAGCCGCTCAATACTAATGTCCTCAGGGAAACTGTAATAAAATTCTGTGAGCTATAGTAGCCATAAGGCTGGTTGTTATTAGTTCCCATATGGTCAACCATCATACAAAATCCACCCATCACAATAGAACCACAGGGCAGATTCATCTTTCATCATCTTACTGTTCAGTGTTTTTAGTGTCTTTAGGGTGTCATTTGCACATTAGATTTAATAGTGTTGCTTGGACAGCTTGACAAATGTCGCTTTTAAGCACATGAGATGTTCATATCTGGAGAAGATTTCCACCTTTTTAATTAAAGCCTCAAATTTGGCACATCCAGTCCTTATTTTTCCTGTGCCACTAAGAATGGAGTGATTTTGCACCTAAATTTGTAACATTTTCTGAAGTCCAACCACATCGGGTTTGGCATGAAGCAAGATAAGGGGAGTGGATTGGCAAATAAGTCGTACATTTGGTACATTTTGGAAACATTTTGAAGACCTATAACTGGGGTAACTGCAATCAAAATACCCCCACCTCTATGTGCCTAATGTTATTGAAGTCCTCCTCATACCTCCAAATTAGCTCTAACCCATCACGATATAGAGTTATAATTGTAGGTGGATTAAGACTGACTTGAGCTGTAACAAATTTTTTTGATCGTTTGATATTTACTGCCTATATACTGTACCAGAACCGATCTTATTCGGTCAGTTTAGGGACCTTTGAAGGACCTATGAAGGTTCTGGAAGAGCCACTTAACCGTAGGTCATGGACCCTGATGTTATGGTCCACTTCTGCTCATATGACCTCTGTATAAGGACAATCTACCATAGACCATAATAAAGAGCTGCATTGTGGTTGGTTTTAAGATTAGGAATCCTTGTGGTTAACTTTTTTTTTTTCATCAAAATTTACTTAGAATTATATCAGCAGAGCAAATATCACATTATACCGCAATGGATGACATTAAACAAGTCCTATTAATCTCAGGTAATCCAAGCCCTCATTTATAAGCAAATTATAAAACCAATTGAAATTTCTAAATAAAATGCTTTATTGCTTACGATCCTCCTCCATTCTCCAGGGAATCATGTTTTTCTTGCCAATACAGTTTGAAGGAGATGAACGAAGGTTCCTGGTTTTATATTTTGCGTGTACACAGGCTTAAAGGGGTTGGTCACTTTACCTCATGTTTTTTGTAATGTGTGGTGGGGGCAGGATATTAGATAATTTACCAATATACATCTATTACTAGTTCTGCTCCGCTTTCTTGATATGTAAAGTGAAGCCTCCTGTATTTGACCTCATCAGCCAGACATTCCTGCCAGGACCTTATGATTGTATTCATGAATAGGAGATTATAACATTACCATAAGAACTCTGGTGACTTTGTGCAAAAAAAAAAATGCCTTGCGCCACATTTATCAAAACTCTTATACCTTTTTTTTTTGCACTTTTTCAATTCGTCTGACTAAAGGGTCGTGGCCAAAGTGTAATAGTCAATGCATCAAAAATTAGAATGAGACCAACTAGAAAGAGAAAGTAGCAACCGGCGGTCTTATACTGCACTGAATTTAGCACAGAGTTGCAACAAAAGTCTAGCTTTTTACCAGCTGTAGACTGGTGGGACCTGAGACACATTCTTAACCCCCCCCCCCCTCCCAAAGTCTATGACATACAGTAGATACCTGCGCAGTGTATAGATGCAGCATCTGACCACGATGATGACGCTAATGATCAGTCCAATAGAAATAACAATCAGAATGACTTGTAATTCGGCTTTATCTGCAGAGAATGGAAAATAAAAGTAAACATTGGCCAACTATACGTTACATCTGTGCCTGCATCCTCATCTGTCTGTCTGTAGAGGCTGAGGATGCGCTGATGGTGTCAGTTTGTATCATTCTGCCTCTTCCCTGTCTAAACACTAGTGTATTCATCTTCCTGGCAACCTTAATTGATTTGCACTATGCCCGTCTGTCTCATACAGACTCTGCTCTAGTCCACTACTAGTTAACCGGCTGTGATTGACAGAATCTCTCTCCACTTTCATTGTACTCATCCAATCCCCTTCCGAAATGGGGCTATGGATTCTCATATAAGATCCTGTGTATCAGTACTCTTTGCCTGCTGTAGTCTTGTACTTGACTACCTGTGTTATTCTATTACATTTGACCCTTGTGTTTGATTCTCTGACTATCTGTTTGCCTAGTGATTTTGTATCTCATTGCTCTCCTGTTTTTGACCCTTATTTGGTGACTATTCCTCTCTGATTGTCTTGTCTATGTGTTTACACTCTGCTGCAATTAGGGAACGTAGGCTAGCTGCCTACCTACAGCCTAGGGTAGGAATGGAAAGCTGGTAAGGGGGTTTAGTTTAGGAACCACTGTTTCAGTCTGTGTCTCCAGTCCACTTATGTGTAACTGTATGTGGATATTATAAGGTGGTGTCTCATATACTACTGATTTGATTAAAAAAATTTATTCTAATGGTGCAACATCCGCTACTTACACACAAATTTAGATGCAGGTTTACTGTGTACATACTGTGCATTGTGCTCTTTATGGCAATCTTCATGCAAGATGTGAATTTTGAAGCTGATTTGTCCATAGCATAAAATATACATATTCATTTGTGTAAGATGTGTTTTTGCTGGTGGATTTATCAATGGGGTTCAATTTCATTACTTGTGAAACCAAAATAAGTACTGGAATGTGTAACTCTGCAATAGAGCTGAATGGCAAAGATGGGGACAGTATTGCAGTAATTGTAGCATCATCACCCGTTCTCCTTTGTGTCACCAGGCCCATCATTGCATTTATACACAGTTAATCCGCTCCCTAATCCAGACAGGCTTCCCTTCAGTCCATCTATTATACAAGCTGACCACCTTCTTCGAGAAGATCACTTTTCCGTGTTATTTTGGTCTTCTCAAAGAAGTGTCCCGGTAGATGTATCTGTCGTGTAACTGAAGATATCCAGTAGTTCTGCCTAATCTATATGGACGGCTCCAGCCCAAAATGGCAAATGTTACAAAAGCTATAAAAGTTAGAGATTATTGTGAAATGTCTCGTACCATAGCGGGGAGTTTGGATCACCTGGTGAGCACTGGGTGCTCCTGTCCCCGCCACTGTCACTCCTGACACCGTTACTTCATACGTGTGCCCACCGAGCAGCCCCTCAACCTTGTAATGTCTCTGATTTGAAGCATTCAGGAAAATATCTAGAAAATATAATAAAGAAGCATAAAAGTGAATGCAGTTTTCAGTTTCACTAAAACAGGTGATCTTTTTACTCAGTAGTTTATTCTTGGCTATGAAGCTAATCAGTAAAACTCAGATGACTGCTTAGACCCCCTCAGACAGACCCCCAGTAATCCAGTATAATGGAGCCCTGTCCTCACTAATGGTTGGAGCAGCTGTTCAAGTATGTGCTCGCTTTAATCTTATGTATGGCAATCTTCTACTGCTGTATATAACCGCTCCGGGCTTGAAACGCGTATTGTTCAGCCTATGAATAAAGTTATTCGTTTATGAAAAGGAATTATTCTGAGTGATTGGTGCCACAGATAGCCCGGAAGATCGCCATACATTTACTACTCTGTTCTCCTAACGGAGGTAGGTGAAGTATAATTTTATTATTTTACCTTGAACTGCACATAGTCATTATTGGGGGGGGGATATAGTTAGTTATTATAGGTGTTGTGTATATAGTTATAACAGGGGAACTGTAGATAGTTTAATATAGTGGAACTGTATATAGTTATTATAGGGGGTGCATATGGTTATTATAGGGGGTATATAGTTATAAAAGGGGAACTGTATATTGTTATTATGGGGGGTATATAGTTATTGTAGGGGCGTATATAGTTAGTTAATAAAGGGGGTGCATATAGTTATTATGGGGTGTTTATAGTTATAATAGGGGAACTGTATATAGTTATTATTGTGGGGTGCATATAGTTCTAATAGGGGATTGTATATAGTTATAGGGGGTGTTTCTAGTTATTATAGGGTCTGTATGTAGTTAATACTGGGGGTGCATATAGTGATTACTGGGAGCTGTATATCGTTATTGTTAGGGGGCTGTATATAGTGATTGCTGGGGGGAGCTGTATATAGTGATATAGTGGTTGCCTGGGGGAACTATATATAGTGATATAGTGGTTGCCTGGGGGAACTGTATATAGTGATATAGTGGTTGCCTGGGGGTACTGTATATAGTGATATAGTGGTTGCCTGGGGGAACTGTATATAGTGATATAGTGGTTGCCGGGGGGAACTGTATATAGTGATATAGTGGTTGCCGGGGGGAACTGTATATAGTGATATAGTGGTTGCCAGGGGGAACTGTATATAGTGATATAGTGGTTGCCGGGGGGGGGGGGGGCTGTATACAGTGATTGCTGGGGAACCACATATAGCTATTGCTGGGGGCCTGTGTATAACGATTTCTGTTCCTTGTCTGGGCCACATTGAATGGGGGCCCCCACCAACCTTAATCCGGCCCTGTTCACCATCATTTTAGTGATGCATCGAAGTGCTTGGGCTTGCGAAACTATTTGAAAGTTGAATCCCGCGCTTAGTCCGAATCAGTCAGATCATCCGACGGCATTCCCTCTAAATTGTGACGCATGGAAGCCAGTGCAGCTGCGCCAATAAAAAAGGACCACGTGCGCCAAAATCAAGCGCAGACACATGTTAAATATCTGTGGTAGCCATGTAATCCCTGAAAAAGGGGCACAGTCCTACAAAAGTGAGTAGCGCGACCCTTAGTAAATGAGCCTCATTCTGTTAGAGCTGGAGGCAGTGACAATACTAAGGGGGATGCTGTCTCTTTACTTTCTCTGAACTGCGCAGATTACCTGTACATTGCTACAACTTATTACGCCTTTCAGAACTCAGGGCATTATTTTACATTGTTATGGAATGGGTTAAGTATAAATCAAAATTTACAAAAATTACCAAAACCCCTGACATGGAACGAGATTGACTTGAAATTGACTTCTTGGCGAGCAAAGGCTGGTCCGCACGCTATAGCAAACAAGCCCTTCCCAATTGGCAGCAGTGAATGAGGGCAGCAGTGTATACATGATATATATTAAAGGTGAAGCACAGAGCTGGAGAATCGTAGGCGGCCCTATAGAAAGGTGGGGATATGTTTCAGAGAATCCAGGCATCTATGAGAAGGGGCCAAATAAAAGAAGTTCATCAAGCTGAACTTTAGCCACATCTACAACCAAAATAATTATACCCATAGATATTTTGCAAAATAACCTTAAATGTTCGTACAAGAGGCAACAAAAGTGACAGAAGAGATCAGTGAGATATAACAATCTTACACTCAAGGTCATGCAGTCATCACACACACTGCAGCCTTGTACTATCTGTACAGCGGTTCTAGATGGCAGCTGATAAACCAGGTAAACTAAAGTGTAACCACATTAGGGTTTTTTTTTTCAAACCATTTCCTGAGTGGCTGCAGAGTCAGATATTTTCAGGAATTAATCTTTGCAATCTTTTTTTTCCGCACGTATTCAGAAACCAATGTGCCTCATATAGCAAACCTTTCATTTATGCAGAACTGGAAAATTTTAGAAGATAATAATATTTTATTTATATAGCGCACACAGATTACGCAGCGCTACACAGAGCTTGCCAAGTCAGTCCCTGTCCCCATGGGGCTCACAATCTAATCATCCTACCAGTATGTTTTTGGAGTGTGGGAGGAAACTGGAGGACTTGGTGGAAACCCACGCAAACACAAAGAGACCATAAGATTGTTACAATTATTATCATATACCTGTTCTGGGGTCTCCTAAAGTGTCCGCGTAGGAAATTCTGTAGCCCAGCAAAAATCCCAGACAGTCGTCCTCAGGGATCTCTTCCCACTCGATGACAGCCGACGTCTTGGTGACATTCTTTATGGTGACATTATGTGGACCTGTTCTGGGAACTTCAAAAAGGGAAGTAAATGAATAATAATTTACAAAAATATTGAGATGTAGAGATTCCCATGTGTGAGGGGATAACCTGTGACAAACCCTCAACCTTGAGTCTATAACACTGTTCACTCTTCTCCGCTACACACTCTAGCACAGCGATGGAGAACTTTTTAGAGATCGAGTGCCCAAACTATATTCAAAACCCTCTTAATGTGTGTATACACTGCAATGTAAGCAGTAACTTATTGTTTCCTGCTCTGTCACGACTTTCAATCGTATCAGCGCTCTGAAGACACGTAGAAAGTAGGAGGTGAAATTTTGATTATCATTGTAGATAACCTGAAACGATAAAATTGTGGGGCTTGGAGCAGCTCCAATTTAATCCGGCTCTGTCCACTCCTACTTGCTCCTCCTGCGGTTTCAGGCTGGTGTGGATGTGCCGCTTTTATATAGCGCTGAATGTGGTATATCCTGGGCTCCCTGCGATGGCAGGACAAGACCTTGCGTCCTGTCTGGTGAAATCTGCTCCAGTGACAGCCCTGGTGCCCACCGAGGGCTCTGAGTGCCACCTCTGGCACATATGCCAAAATTTTGCCACCATTGCTGTAGAACATTGTGTGACCGTGGCCCAACTTTCCCTGGATGCAGGAGGTCTGTAAGTGCTTACAAACTGCTTAGGTCACAAAATTATCTATTTGGAGAAGGAAGATAGAGGAAAAGGTGCAGTATCTTTAACTCACTGTCTTTGTGCTGTGAGAGGGGAGATAGGACCTGAGCCTGAGGCCTCATACGTACGACTGTAATTGTGGCCATGATCTCGCTGCACCATATCACAACCACACTGTTTCTCACTGCACCATGACCCGGCCGGACTGCCACACCGCAAAAGGTAGGACATATCCTACCTATTAGCGGATTTTGGCTGCCTGCCTTTCTATGGAGAGGGGATGGGTGAGGAGCACTAATCTCCCTCTTCTGCACCTAGCCGTATGCTCCACCTATTTTCCAGCCTGGGTGAGACAGTCGTGTACATAAGCCCCTAGTATGAGACTCACATTGTGCATAGTTGGGATCAACATTTTATGATGTCAAATACAAACTATGTACAAAAATAAGTGTTAAAGTCCTGAATAGAACATTTTATTTCCACATTCACAATGCAATTTTCTCCATCTATTTTGATGATACAATATTTTGTATCATATGGTTCCACCCCCCTTTCCCCCACACCATACATACCTCCTTCTACAGTATATATGTACGTCAGTCCATAGGTTGTTTCCTTGGTAGAATCCTGACACTTACAGAGATCATACAAGGAGATGATAATTGTGTAACGTTTCATGGATTCAAAGGGCCCTGCAAATACAAAAGGCTGCTATGAGGACACCCATGCTGTTATAGACACCAAATAAAATATAAATTAATTTTTTTATGTTTAAGAATATAATAATAATAATTTCTTTTTTTTATATAGCACACACAGATTACGCAGCACTGCACAAAGCATGACAAATTGGTCCCTGTCCCCATTGGGCTTACAATCTACTCAACCTACCAGTATGTTTTGAAGTGTTGGAGGAAACCGGAGGACCTGGAGGAAACCCACACAAACAGAGAACATACAAACTCTTTGAAGGTGTTGACCTGGGTGGCTGGAAGCACTTGTATACAAGGTGTATGGACCTACTGGGTTTAAAAGAAAACAACCACTTTGTTTAACAAAAAAAATAAAAATACTCTCCTGCTCTCCTCTTCATCTTGATCCTTACAGTGTTGTTGTTTAATCCTGACAACTAGAAAGAGACTTATAATTAGCAGCCAGGAGCACAGGGACAGGATGTCCGGCGCTTCAGGCTGCTAATTATGCATGCTCCCGCACCTCCTGGTGGTGACATCATGCAGGGGGTGTGCATAATTAGCAGCCTAAGTGGTTTTTAGTTTGTTTTGTGTTAAACAAAGTGGTTGTTTTTCTTTAAGACCTAGAGTAAAAAACATCCCTCTACCACAGACTTCACTGGGGAACAGTGGCAGTAAAAAAAACCCCAAACAACTGAGCTGGAATCAGTAAAGTGGGAGTTGGTGAAAGGTCGGGGAACTCCCCATAAATTTACATTGACTTGGCCATTACAAAACACATCTTTTTGCAGCGTTACCCATGTAAATTTTATGGCCCTGTTTCTCCAGGATTATTTTTTGTGATTTATTCAGATTTGATACTTTTTGTGTAATCCATAGTCATACAATCTTCTGCATCCATTCCTCAGGTTTTCTAGATCTCTGCTTGTTGTCTTTCAACAGGAAGCTTCTTCTGCTTGTTTTCGTCTAATGGATACATTCTATCCCTGGTCATGTGATGTCACCCATGTGCACGGCTCGTTATATTCCTGATCATGTGATGTCACACAGGTGCACGGCTCGTTATATCCCTGGTCATGTGATGTCACACAGGTGCACGACTCGTAATATCCCTGGTCATGTGTTGTCACACAGGTGCACGGCTTGTTATATCCCTGGTCATGTGATGTCACACAGGTGCATGGCTTGACATGACATGGCCATGGAGCATTTTTTAATCCACAGGAAGTTAACAATGAAGCTTCCTGTTGAATGACAGCAAATCGAGATCTAGAAAACCCCAAGGAATTGACACATTATACTGGACAATATTATTAAAATGTATAGCTAAAATGTTATAAAGTTATTGTCTATCCACAAAAAGGTAACCAGCCAAATGATGGGGGTCTGAATTATAACACCTCCCCTATCACAGGAATGAGGTTCTCTATGCCCCGCACATAAAATTTGGCTAAAGTCATCATTCATTGAATCCACAATATTAAGTGTTTACCTGGAATGGAATAATTTTCTATGTTGTCCATGATGATTTTTGATTGCATTTGTGAGTAGCTTGTGCCCCAGGATATCTGTACAAAATCACATACAAACAATGGGCTCCAAGTGAGGAATATTGTGTCGTTTACATAGGTAGCCGTTACCTTCCCTTGGAACTCTGCAAAGATATACATGTCCAGGTTCAATAAGGAAAAAAAAAATTAATAAAGTTTTTCAATTTGAATTCCCCAGGGATTTTAAGATCTCTGCTTGTTGTCATTTCCTGTTTTTATTCTTTTAGTAGATAGTGAAGTCCTTTTGCTGGTGACGAACACAGAGGTACATGCTTCAGACACGGCTCTTGTTACCTTGGGTTTTACCACATGAGTGTCATGGTTTTGCTTCATTTTTACAATAAAAAACCCCAATTTGAGACCTTAATAATGGACTCATTTTTTATCAACTGTAAGTAAGCAATGAAAGACAGCAAACAGAGATAGTGAACACTGTAAAGCATGTCTTGATTGTTATAAATGGTTATCAGTGGTAATATAAAGAAGGGGTATTACAGGAGGACCTACGACTCCCAGTATTTTGATATCATGGAGGCCTGCAAGAGGAGAGAACTACAACTACCAGTATTTCCTTGGATCTGAGTACAGACAGTCCCTGGGTTACGTACAAGATAGGTTCTGTAGGTTTGTTCTTAAGTTGAATTTGTATGTAAGTTGGAACTGTATATTTTATAATTGTAGTTCCAAATAAAAAAATAAATTTTTTTTTGTCCCTGTGACAATTGGAGTTGCACAATTTTTTGCTGTAATGGGACCAAGGATTATCAATAAAACTTTATTACAGACGCCTTACAGCTGGTTATTGCAGTCTGGGACTATAGTAACATCCAGAGAGCTTCACCGGAGGTCTGAGGGGTCTGTCTTTAACTAGGGGTTGTCTGTAAGTCAGGTGTTCTTAAGTAGGGGACTGCCTGTATTTATAGTACAAGGAACCAAATCTGCAGCCACAAATATTATTCCTATTACTATTATTAACCACTTGTTGTGTTGTGATTTATGTGCCCCCCATTTCTATTTACTAGGATAAGGATATCTTCCATGTAGTTGTAAAACTCTGGGGGAGACATAGGTTACCTAAGCCAAAAATATGTGCTGAAATATACAGGACAGTGTCCTCCTACTTCATGTTAATGGATGTTTGGGTTATTCAGCAGAACATTGTATGTGTAGTTATTCTGGTACAATACAGGGTAAGTTTTATTTTACATAGATTTTTAATCAGAGGTCAGATGTAAATTGGAGAGGTACCTGGTGTAGCCAAAGGAGGGACCACAACACTCGCTGACATGGATCTGCTCGCCTTATTAGAGGCAGTTACTGAGACATCGAAGAAAGACACAGAAAGATTCATATGGACCGTATTGTGTCTTGTACTGAAGGAAATATCCAAACCACAAGTGTCTGGGATCCTATGAATTGTGACAATGTATTCATCTACGTAGTCATCGCTGGTATACTGTATTAAGGAAAAGAAAAAAGTATCTAAAAACGGATCCAAAAACGTCCACGATAATCAACGTCTTTCCTACCACGTCACCTTATACAACCTATCAGAGAGAGAAAATCCAGCGGAGGTTCTAGAATGGTTTGGACATATTTCAGTTTCAGTGCCCCAATGTTTTTTGACCTGTGGAAGCCAATCACTGGCTAAATAAACGGCATGTAACTACTGCAGCAATCTTTTTGGAAGATCACTCAGGTTCTAGAGGTACCTCCTTGGATCTCCAGTGCTTCCGGTTCTGTTGGAATGAAAGTGATGGTGACACATATATTGACCACTTGACGTCATCACTTTCAGTACAATGGGACCAAAAGCAACAAAGGGCCAACAGACAACGGGGGTCCTTACTAAGATTTCAGTATATATTTTTATACAAATTAAAGATTCCTTTAGAAGACATTCTCTCTGCTACTACAACCCTAGTAAATCAACTTCTAGACCATATAGATGCAATTATAATAATTTTAAAGACTGATTTGGCAAGCCCTCACTAGAGGGCTCTTTTTTTTTTATCAAGGGACAGGTTGCTCCCAACTAGTGAGACCTGTAGAGGAATATTCACTGCTCTGCTGTTTCCCCCGCACCCCTCCCACGTCCTCCGCTTGCAGTGAGATGCCATTGTCTGCAGTGAGCTGACACATCATTACTGGGCAGGAGCCGGCAGAGCAGTGAATATATTACAGAGCAAGTGGAAGTTGTCATTTAACATTTCCCTCTATGGGACTCACTAGTTGGGAGCTCAGTAAAGTTTCACATACTTTATTTTAAACACCATTTAACACAGACATGTTTGTAAACCATATTTGGCATGTCCAGTACTATGTCTACAGCAACCTGTTCCCTGATAAAAAAAAGAGCCCAGGTGACCGGTTCCTACTTACATAGAATTGCCTGGAAGGGCCAATAGTTTTTATTATGTGCCCCCAGATTAGGGTCTTTGGCATCTCCTCCTTCTGCCCCCATGAAACACACAGACAATAATGAATTTGTCTTTTCCATGCTGCTGCCTTTTGCTTTTAGAGGCTGCATTTGTATATGTAGAGGCCATACAATGAACTCTTCCTACCTTCCACCTGATGGTAAGTCTTTGTTTTCCTGGTGATAACCTCCCGGTGGTGACAATAATATCTGGGGATCCCAGTAATTCTAATATGAAACAATAAAACAAACATAAAAGAGTATAAAGAGTAAAGTGCACATTTTCAACAACCTACAACAACAACAACATCTAAGAGAGGTCATAACCATTACATGAAAGTTACCCTGTATCCTGGACTCCCTGTGTCACATTGAGCCTGTGTGAGGCTGAGGATGGCAGGGTCATTGTGATGATACAACAGAGAAGGATCACCAGCAGAAAGGTTGTCCTTCTTCAAAGTTGGGTGGTATTCAGGACTGAATTATGGTAGGTGGAGGCCCCTGGGCACAAAATCTAGTGGGGGCCTCCACTGAATAATAATAATAATAATGACTATTAATAATAATTCCTTTATTTATGTAGCAAACACAGATTACACAGCGCTGCTCGCATCTAGCCGAATCAGTCCTAACCTAGACAGTGCTATTGTAGATTATGATTAATATTGGGCAGCATGGTGGCTCAGTGGTTAGCACTACAGCCTTGCTGTCCCATCCAGGTCAACATCTGCAAAGAGTTTGTATGTTTCCTAAAACATACTGGTAGGTTGATTAGATTGTGAGCCCCATTGGCGACAGGGACCAATTTAGCAAGTTCTGTGCAGTTCTGTGTAATCTATGTAAATTAAGAATTATTGTTATTATTAATATTCTAAACTTTCTCCTACTTGCATGTTGGGTGAGCTGGCACAGTGGCCGTGGCAGTAGTACTGTCCACTAGTCCACTAGTCTCAATGGTCATGCCAGTCTCCTTCTCTCACAGATAAGGCCATGTGATCTGTGAGAATGTAAACCTAACACTGATTGGCTAGGACTTGGCTGGCAACCAGTGTTAGGGGGTGGGATCAGGTGTCACCCTGCATGCAGTGTAGCTCCTAAAAAGCATGCTGCATGCAGAATGAGATTAAGGCTGGGCAGGAGCATGCACAGTGCACCCTCTCACTGACAGAGTTAAAGGGGTATTCTCATCTGGGCACTCACATTCAGTTTCATTAATCTGCCAAATATAATCATTTCTTCAATTGGATGTTATCAAAAAAAATGTTCCTGTGTGATGATAATTTCTCATAAATGTAGTGATATGGTCCCTTAGAAACGAGATAGCTTCCTCGGTTACGACCACCTCACACTCTAGAAGTGGTGGCCAGACATGCGCTATTGAGTCCTGCCGACCACCTGGCTTCAGCGTTCATTACTACGGGACATTTCATATATAAAAACTTTTTGTTTCTTTGTGCAATCTCTCCAGCAGAGGTGGACATATCCGGGAACACAGTCTTGTTTCTAAGGGGCCATATTACTACATTTATGAGAAATTATCTTCACACAGGAACATTTTTTTAAATAACATCTAATTGAAGAAATGTTTATATATGGCAGATTAATGAAACTGAATGTGAGTGCCCAGACGAGAATACCCCTTTAATGCTTCACTTGTAGGCAGGGAGGTGGGTACACATGCAACACAATGACACCACTGCTGCACATCACTCGCAGGGACAGTCAGCTCACAGCTTTGACTTAACTATTAGATATTGCTGGTGAGGGTCCCCTTATGAGTAAAGTGGTGGGAGCCCTGGGGCACGTACCCCTGGATCCCTCCTTATAATCTGGCCCTGGTGGGATATATTGAAAGGTAAGTCTGTATTATCAGGAACACCACAAGCACTATAGTACATTTATTATTTTTATTTTGGAAAATAATCACAAGACATTCCCTCACTTTGAAAACCTGGAAAGGAAAGTATGTGCCATGGAGGTTAGACATGCAGGTTGCTGAATCATATACTATGGGATTGACAGTACAAATCTACATTGCTGGAGAAAGCAGACATAGGGCACAAGGAGCTCTGTTCTTTTATTTCAATTGGGTCCTAATGTTTGGTTCTTTACCGATCCCACCATCATTACCTATCCTGTGAATAGGACACAATATTTATTTTATCCCCCAAACACCAAATATTTCATATGTATAGGACACTATAGTATATGTAAATCACTGGCAGTAATGATTCCATAATACATTATATATACACATAGCGGCTGGTACAAAGTACTTACCATGTGGAACTATTGTCTCAGCTTCCCATTTGCAATGAAAACAAAATTCATTTAGACATCTTTGCTGCAGGACGTATGTCTCTGGTACTAGTGTTCTTGGCAGTGATACATTGTTCATGTCTTGTGTCACATTAATCTGATGACCAAAAAATGTATACACAGAAGTATATAACATGATTTATCATTAGTATCACTATACCATACAGCTTGGGGACACAAGCTGGGGCCCACGATCTCGCATTGTGGTTCACACCTTCCTGCATATAATAAACACTTTCTGACCCGGAGCCAAATTGGCCCCTTTAATACCGCATAGTCCAAATATAAATAATCAAACAGAAAACCATTGCTTAACCATTCTCAATGGTGGGTTGACTTGGGGTCGGCCACAGCTTTATTTAAACCATTAATAAATTAACCATATCTTTATTTGAATATATACACACTTTTAACCATTCCGCTTTACATAACACCAGATAACACCCTGTATGCCTGCCATATGTAAGGGCATGAAAAACCGCCCACTGTGACAAAAAATACACAAAATAAGATATAAAATTGGGAGGGAGGGAAAACCGATAAAAAAGAGGGCGAGTCTCTGCTGTTCAGAGTATTTAAGCATGTGCCCACCCCATGTACCGCCCACATTACTAGCCACGCCCCCAGCACATCCCTCTGATGAATAAAGATGAGAGAGGGTAGAGCAACCTCCAATTAAAGGGGCCACACACCTTTTATTGTATTCGGACTGTTAGCCACCTTTGAGCAGTCATTAGCCCAACGGCTATACGCCTAGGTGCTATTAATGCAGGAGCCAGGGTTCAACTGACAAATACTCACCTTTCCCAGGTCCTCTCCTGCTGCTCTGTATTAGCCACTGATGCAGGAAGTATGACATGGGAGAGGTGAGTACTTGTCAGTGCAGAAATACATCATTTCCTCACATGAGATACTATGTAAACTTTTCATCTATGCAAAGTTTTTAAAAAATGTTTGCCTCGGTTTTATTATTAGTTTTATATTTTGCCATGAAAACTTCCATATAGGAACTTTCACAAAAAGAACAACTACATTAATTAGATTGGATGAGTTAGAGGCCATTAGGGCACATGTATCATAGTTTCAGCTAGCCAAATTATCTAATTTTAGCGACTTTTGCCGTTTTTGCGCCATTTTTGCGCCATTTTTTGCGCCTTTTAACTCTGTTCTTTTCCAAGTACGCCTTGGTCTGCACCTTGTGCAGTGTGCCTTATGTATCTTTGTTTTCCAGATGTTCCGTGCGACATTTTGCCCTTTTTGTGACACTTTTGCGCCAATTTTGAGGCTACCTGCACTGGTCCAGGGCAGGTGCAAAGGATTTTTTTTTTTTCATGGACCCGATTTTAACATGTAAATTGGAATTATTTCACTTGCTTTAACTGTTTAACATTTTGCACAGTAACCTCTTTGGTCCAAATTTTTAAATTTTTGCATATATATTTTTTTAAATTGGTTACTTCTAAGGGTGAGGTCACATGTAGCAGTGTAATTGCGTTTATAATGCATTTTGAAACTAATTACAACAGCTGAGGGGAGGTGATTTGCCTTATTTCATTACTGTTAACATTAGCGTTTACAAAATGCAATATAAACGCCACATTAACGCATGTGTTAACATTGCGTTTACTATGCGTTTTGTAAATTCAAATGTTAACAGTAATGTAATTAGGCAAATCACCTCTCCTCAGCTGTTGTAATAGGTTTCAAAATGCATTAAAAATGCAACATGTTAAATCCCAAATTAACAATAGTGACCACTCCTATATACGTCCCCTTACGTGGCTTGTGTCCATGTGGATTTGCAACAAAAAGTCTCAAAAAGGAGCCAAAATTTGCACCTGCCAGGATAGGAAAATCTGAACATGTATCACAAGTAAAAAGACAGGATCATACATAAGGTGCAAAAACTAGCCGGCAAAAGTCTCTAAAATGCACCTCAGAGAGACCAAACTATGATACATGTGCCCCCATGACTACGAACTAGACCACTTCCCATTGTAAATTATAGTAAAATTAGCAGGATATAGGAGGTGACTGCGCTCCCACTAACCCTTGTCTATGTTACCCAATAAGTATAAATGTCATGAATGTATCTGTAGGCCAGTAACTTATTATTGTCACTTACAAGGTGCCACTGATATGATGTTATTTCTCGATATCTCACTTGTCCAATCTTATCGAGCTGAAATATTAAGAAATTTTCTGCGTGAACTGCATGGAGGATTTCTGGAGACTGACAATTCACTAGGATAAAAATGATATGTATTAAATATATCTATAGTTTTCTTGGACTGTGCTCCTAATAATTATATTATAGACAAACAAATGCTATCCACCCTGACCACACACCAAATAATAAAACATTCATAAAATTATGCTGGTAAAGGTCAAGGACATGTGAATATCACTGATGAACGGACTTCATAATGTCCCGGCCAGTAAAAACCCCTGAATATGACAATCATAAAGATTTCTAATGTCGTTTTCTAGGCTACCGCACCTCCCCCTCCATCTACTCAATTCCCTTTCTACCAAAATCTCGTCTTTACATATAGATCCAAACTTCTGCTATTGTTAGAAGGCAGAGGAATGACTTGACATTTAAGAGTTGCAAAGGGGAACTTTAGGCCTCATTTTTTGTACATTTGTATCTATGTCATCCTCATACTGTAACAGTGATGTCACAGTACAAGAATAATACACACAGTGATGTCACAGTACAAGAATAATACACACAGTGATGTCACAGTACATGGATAATACACACAGTGATGTCACAGTACATGGATAATACACACAGTGATGTCACAGTACAGCAATAATACACACAGTGATGTCACGGTACATGGATAATACACACAGTGATGTCACAGTACAGGAATAATACACACAGTGATGTCACAGTACATGGATAATACACACAGTGATGTCACAATACAGGAATAATACACACAGTGATGTCACAGTACATGGAAAATACACACAGTGATGTCACAGTACAGAAATAATACACACAGTGATTTCACAGTACATGGATAATACACACAGTGATGTCACAGTACATGGATAATACACACAGTGATGTCAAAGTACATGGATAATACACACAGTGATGTCACAGTACAGGAATAATACACACAGTGATGTCACAGATCATGGAAAATACACACAGTGATGTCACAGTACAGCAATAATACACACAGTGATGTCACAGTACAGGAATAATACACACAGTGATGTCACAGTACATGGAAAATACACACAGTGATGTCACAGTACATGGATAATACACACAGTGATGTCACAGTACAGGAATAATACACACAGTGATGTCACAGTACAGGGATAATACACACAGTGATGTCACAGTACAGGGATAATGCACACAGTGATGTCACAGTACATGGATAATACACACAGTGATGTCACAGTACCAGGAAAATACACAGAGTCAGGGACTGATTAAGACTGCTATGTGCCCTGGGCTGTATGAATATTACAACTCCTACAAGTCTGGAATCAGTTCCTACATATGTACTAGACCAGTGATGGCGAACCTTTTAGTGACCGAGTGCCCAAACTGCAAACCCAAACCCCCCTCATTGCTCCCTGTTTTTTTAACAATATTCAATCATATTGGCCTCTTGATGAGACTAGCACAGTAGAAAGAAGGAGGGAAAATTTGCATAATTTTAGCTTCTTTCCAGTGTCCATCTGTACACAAAGAATCGTGGGGCCAGCAGGAGGTCCTTCAAAGATAATTCGGTTCTGTCCACACATTCTCCCTCTTCCTACAGTCCCAAGTAGCCAAGTAAGTATCACATTAAAATATCACTGAAAGCAGTATTTTTTAAGTTGCTTGAAACTGCAGGAATATTCTTTGAGTCTTGCCTGGTATGCTGGGGCGATGGCCCGGGTGCCCACAGAAAGAGCTCTCAGTGCCGCCTCTGGCACCTGTGCCATAGGTTCGCCACCACTGTACTAGACTCAAGCTTTTTGTGGAATGGAGGATGTGTCCCTTCTGTCTGTTTTCAATCTCCAGTTTCAGGACCTTTGGATGACCCTGAAAGTTCCTGAAATGGCTCCTGTGTACATGTGTATTGAGAGCAGAAACAGATGTATAAGGATTTCTTGGGTGAAGGTCCTTATGAAAATAGTATGAAAAAAAGTATGAAATTTGGTGGTTGGTTTTGGTGGCCTTGGCTGTAACATTGCAAATCTTAATGAACAGAATGATTTGCTTTTCCAAGGTCCGATAGACTTACCTTGTGGTACAATGGAGAAGTTATTTGTTTTCACACACAGTTGATCAGAAATGTCATATGCCACCCATATAGTTGCCATCTCATCAATGTAGAGTCTGTTCTTGCTGAGTATCATTGAGGTGTCCTGAATATCAATCACTTGACAGTCATGGTCAGACCTTAGAGATAGAACATTCACTATAGTTATTAATGTATCGTTCTCAGCAACAGAGCTCATCTAGAAGCCACGTAGGATAAACCTCATCACAAAAACGTTTGGACACTCCTGTTCTAGACCAACATTTACTCAACTCACCTGACCAGATATAACTTGTATCCAGGGATTTTCGATGATTTATATGGCAACCAAGAACAATTCACCCATTGTAGATGTCCATACGTGTTAAATACTGAGTGACAGAAGATCCCTTCGTTCCAGTCGGTATCTACGAGAAGATATACAAACTATATAGACTACATTTGTTTTGGCAGATTATTATAATGTTCGTAGACATGGAAATAAAGAACCTTCCTATTCATCTGCTGTGCTCCTTCTTATAGTCTGTCAACTGAGCAAAATGTGGGTGCATTATAGAGGCAGGGGGTCAGCCACCAATCTCTCATCAAGAGGTACCCCAACCAAAAGTAACCTCTTAGAGCAGGGGTGGCGAACCTATGGCACTGGTGCCAGAGGTGGCACTCGAAGCCCTTTCTGCGGGCACTCAGGCCATCGCCCCAGGGTGGAGTTAACCAAGCAGTGAATCTTCCTCCATTCCCAGGCAACTTAAGAGATGCTGCTCTCAGCGCTATTTTAAAGCAACTCTTCATTGGCTGTTTGGAACTGCAGGAAAAGTGAGAAGTTGACAGAACTGTGTTATCTTTGGAGGTCCTACTGCTAGAACCACCATTCTTCCTCTACAGAGGGACCCTGGAGAGAAGCTACAATGATGGTCTGAATTTGCCCTCATTCTTTTAACTGGTGGCCTCAGACCGCCTATACAATTGAAAGATGTGGAAGAACAAGTAGCAATAAGTTACTGCTTAAAATTCCACGCAGGCACTTCACGGTAAATAAGTGGATTTTGGTTGTAGTTTAGGCACTCGGTCTCTAAAAGGTTTGCCATCACTGTCTTAGAGTCTTTTTATAGAGCAGTGGAAGAACATTCTGTGGCAAAAGTCTCTCAGAAGGCTTTTGAAGAAAAGTCCATCTTCTGGGCACAGCCCTTGATGTGGGGAAAAGTGCAGGTGAAGGGTCTCCTCCAGAGGTGGAGGGACAGAGTCCTTCACAGAGGTCTCTGCATCAGCAGAGGTTGATGTTAATGTAGCATATAATACTGGTGAGCAGTTCAAGGAGTCTCTTGACTGAGATAAATAAATAGGGGAAAGAGTCCCAGGAAAGTCTCTGGCTCTATAAGGTATATGGGCGCTCAGCCCAACTGGGAGTAGCAGACAAAGTCATATATACAATATATTTACAGTACCTGGTAAGGGCTACAGCCCATCAGGGGTTACTCCGTATCTTCGCTGGTTCCAGCGAGAACAGGACCCGGGGTCAGACTGGGATCCTGTGCAGAGTCAGTAGGAATAGAAGCTGGCTGGGGACACCCGC
The DNA here is from genome assembly GCA_019512145.1 of Engystomops pustulosus. NCBI lineage: Eukaryota > Metazoa > Chordata > Amphibia > Anura > Leptodactylidae > Engystomops > Engystomops pustulosus. The sequence goes on along the minus strand of CM033641.1, from coordinate 293,355,344 downwards.
TGGCAGTTCCAGGAACTACAGGCTCCACAGCGCCCTCCTGGCATCCGAGGTGTCGGCTGCTCCAGCTGGTGGCTCAACAGAGCCGGGGACCATGGAAGGGTCCAGGAACAAATAAATAGGAACCTGCGGCAGCTCCCTCCAGCTCCAACTCTTCCAGGGCTGGGTCATCACCCCACTGGTAGGTGGCAGGTTAAGGTAATGCTCTCGTTGGAGCCTCCGGATAAGGCTCATCAGCCGGTCCATCCTCCGTCACGGAGGACCCGCGGGATCCAGCAGTTCTCCCTGTCTCCCTGCAGGAGAGGCGGTGGGGGTGTTCCCTTGGACCATGCCTGGCCCGTGGATGGCAATGGGACCCGTGCTCACGATGACCGTGAAGAGGAAGAAGTCGGAGACTCTGACCACTCATCATCCTCGTAGATATCCTTACAGGACTGGTAGCGGTCCTCGTCTGGATCCGGGATTCAGATGACACCAGCCGCCCACGGTCCGCAGGGTCCTTCCTGTAGAGAGAATTCGATATACTCCACTGGCTTGTTGTGAAGCAACTTCTGGCAAGTCAGGCATCTTAACGGACCAGCGGGGAATAAAGACCTCCCATCTAGTGTAGTCCTGGGTGACGAAGCCGTAACCCCGCTGGCGGTCGAAGTGACAGACCATCCCGGTGGTCCGATTCTTCTTGACCCAACGCCTTCCTTGGATCGGCCTGCCATGAACCGCTGGGCCATCTTGGAGATGCCTACGGAGATGCCGACGGAGGGCCTCACCTCGGCCCCGAGGTTGCAGGGGGGTGCCGGTGCTGCAGGCTGTCTCTCCAGGGCAGGCTCTGCCCTTTCAGATGGTTGGGCAGGTGTCGGAACTGGAGCAGGAGCAGCCGGAGGATCAGGAACCACGGCAGGAACCGTATGATGGTCAGCAGCTGTGGTGGGTCCAGGCGCTTGCTCGGCAGTCGTAATAGGCCCAGGAGCTGGCTTGGCAGGAGTCGGAGCCTCCCCATGTGGGGCCTCCACATGGGCCTGCGGTACCAGCATGGTAGCCGGGAGAGGCAGCAGGAACCGCCCGGGTGGTGCTTGCCGCACCGTCACTGACTGCAGGTAGGTCCGCATGACGGAGGCACGGGTCATTCCACGATGCAGCCGGTGCCCATCGAAGGGCCTCCAGACTGGCTGTGCGGAGACCACGATGACAGTCTCCAAGGCTTCTAAGAACTCCGGTGCCTCAAGTGAGGGCAGAGGCCTAGGACTGAACATGGTGCTGACTTCTCTGCTCAAAGTCCAAAGAAGTTCTGGCACTTCGATGAGGCGGGGCAGGAAGTCCGCTTTGCGCCAGAGGGTGGAGTTCAAGCCTTTCCCGCCAAGAGCTGTGGCGGGCTCTATTTTCTCTTGCGCCACAGGAGGCGGGGTTCGCGCCATCCGTGCATGGGTGGAGGTTGATGAGTCATCTGGATTTCCCACCAGGTTTTGATGGGCTGGAAATACTTGCTCCGCCACAATCTCCAGCAGAGCTGACAGAGTTCGTTGCAGGGATTAACCTCCTGACTGCTGGAGTGGAGCTCGACAGCATGTGGCAGCAGTATAACACAGTCAATGTTGAAAATAGCACAAAGTCACTTGGCCTAAACCCGGATGGCAGCAGGGTTAGGCAGCACAGTAGTTTTTCTATAAAGTACAATCTATAGTGACAGAATAAGGCACAGAAGTAGAAATCCTGTTCGTGACGCCACTTGCAACATCCCCCCCCCCCACTGGGGCCTAGCCTTTTCTTGGGGCCTGGAGGCAGCCGGGGCCCAGAATACCGGAGTGACTGGCGGTTGCGACCTAGGCACGCTAGTGTCACGGTGCTTGGTATGGCTGTCCCACAGCCTGGCAGGTCTACAGTAGGTGGTGTGTGCAAGAAATGATGTAGAGGGAGAGGCTGAGGTACTGTTTCTCCCTGGGGCAGACCTTAGAGTCTGTAGTATGTGTCCCTGGTAGATGGATGGGGCGCCCCTTGATGGTGATACAGCCGTAGCAGGGACCAGACAGAGGCAATGTTGTACATAAAAGTAACTACTCCTCTGCCATGCGCATTGGCGGTCCCTGCATAATGTTCATGCATAGTGGGATTGTGAGTAAACCAAAGAGAAAGAGAAAGCAGGGGAAATTTCAAAGTATGTAACTAAATCTAACAGAAATTCTGTATATAACAGAGTGTAATATGCAGTCAGGAGGTGGGTGTCGAGAGGGAAAGCTTGTGTACACCGGGGGTCTTCTATGAGGAAATTTAACAATGTATATACGTATGGACTTCTAAAATCTAGTTGTTCAATAAATCAATACTTGACTTACCTGGAGACTCGATACAGCTTGTGTCACAGGTTTCTGTATATCCTATGAGAATAAGAGCACTGTCATTATGTAAGAAACCCAATGGTGTAACTACTAAGGAAAAGGCACACAGATACTCGAGTAGAAGTTTTTTATTTGAGTCAGAATACTACAAAATGGGTGTTCACACACGTTTCTTCAGAATAGCTACAGTATAATGAAGTAGTGTTCAGGGGAAATGTTTGGTTAGGGACACCTAGGCATTACATTAGAAACCTGTACACATTCTCTATAGATGTCTCACCACAACTTCCATCAGCTACATGGTAAAACATAGCACTAGGCTTTCATCACTCATTACTATAATACACCCTTTCCCCCCGCACTACTCACACTTCATACCACATCCTTTTCAGTGGCTACACATACATGTATATTGTATCTTTACACCTTGAACACCGTGACTTCTTTATCACAGATGTCACCTGTGTTGTATCCTAAGCTCATGAATAATGGAGATGGAGAGTGCAAGCATACGGATGGGACAATGGGACAATGGAAATTTTTCATAATATTAAAAGAAAGTTTCCATATATAGTTAACTTGACTTTTTAAGTATTTTTTAATCTGTATATAATTTACAGCCATTTTGCCTGAATTATAGCATTCAATGATATTCTTTACATCAGAAACATGGACCATAGCGAATGTTGGATTCTGTGTTTTCTTTGTCGTTATTGTAATCCTGTCTGATAACAAGATGATTGCTGCTGAGAAGTGATCTCTATAGAACAGGAAGTGCCATTATCTAATAAAGATACAAAGGCATGTCTTACTTATATGAACCCCCATGTATTCTAGGGGCACGTTTTACTTTATGTTATGGGATAGGGGGAGCTGAGCAGATTATACATGGTGCTTTATCTTCAGGCATCATGTTATAGAGCAGGAAGAGCTGAGCAATAGTAAATTGTCCTTAAAGCAGGCAGCATGTTATAGAACAGATGGAGCTAAGCAGATTGCATATTGTCCTGGTACATAACTACAGAGGTAGCAGTCATAGCAGCTGCTATGGGGCCCGCAGAGTCAGGGGGCCCCAGCAAAACAACAGAACTAGGGATCTCTCATCTCTAATTCCTCACTCCTATTTCCACCATGTGGTCTGCAGCTACTAGGAGTGATCTGTGTAACTGTATAAATGTATATATCACTGCATAATTGTGTCTGCATAAGTGTATAAATGTGTGTAAGAATGTTTAAAAGTTTGAATATATGAATATGTATGCTATGGGACCCTTCCTCTCCTAGTTACGCTCCTGATAGTGTCCTATCTGCAGGCAGCATTGTATAAAGCAGAAGGAGCTGAACAGATTGTACATAGTGTCCTATCTGCAGGTAGCATGTCACAGATTAGAAGGAGCGGAACAGATTGTACATTTTCCTATCAGCAGGCAGCATGTTATAGAGCAGGAGGAGCTGAGCATATTGTACTTATATCAAACTGTGCAGCATTATCACACTTATAACTTTTATTGAAAGAAATGTACGACTTGTACAAACCTCTTTAAAGCACCACCAGAGCCCAGAGGCCTCATTGAGATAAAAATAAAAGTCCGTTTTATAGAGAACAAGCAGAATGATATCTCTAAATCATGCTATGAAGATTTGTAACCTCTACAATGCATTAGTGCTGCTTTGTAGGAGTTAATTTAAGTGGTAGATTTCCTTTAGTTATTGGGTAGAAAATATATAATGTTACCTGTCCCAAGGCAGATGGTGGATAGGGGGGGGGGGCGAGGCAGCTGTATGTAGCTGTATTACTGGTGGGGGGTCAGGCAGCTGTATGTAGCTGTGTTATGGGGGGGGCGAGGTGCCTGTATGTAACTGTGTTACTGGGGGACGAGGCGACTGTATGTAGCTGTGTTACTGGGGATGAGGCGGCTGTCTGTAGCTGTATTACTGGGGGGTGAGGCGGCTGTATGTAGCTGTGTAACTGGGGGCAAGGCGGCTGTATGTAGCTGTGTTAATGGGGACGAGGTGGCTGTATGGACTGCAGGGATTGACAAACCTAAACCTTAAATCTGGTACTTGACCCTGTACCTTGATCAACCAACCAACCGTTTGGTACTTGACCCTGTACCTTGATCAACCATCCAACCGTCTGGTACTTGACCCTGTACCTAGACTAACCAACCACAACAGACCGGGAAACTAAATGTTTGGGTAATGTGGGAAGGCCACAGCATTTATTAACAACCAAGATAAATTATTAAATAACGTTATAAATTAAAACATTTCACAACTTGCTAGGCCCGCTTGGCATCTTCAAAATCTTGAGAACCAACTTCTCCCGAAATGGCGGCTGCGGCACTGCAGCCGGCATGTGGGCATCTTCCAGCGCCATAGGGCCTGTGTAACTTCCGCCACGGAGCAGCCTCCTCCCTCATAACACCGGCTGCGACCCCCTACACGGACCAAGGCCATGGTCTTCTCAGCCAGCTCCTGCAGGCCGAGAAGGAAAATATTCACCTCAATGGAATTGAGATGGCCCCGTAGCATAATAAGAGATGGGATTCTCATGCCTAAACGCCACTCTCCCCAGGGACACCATGTATTTTTGATAATCAGGACTTTCCTTGCTCTCTTTATAGCTGCTGTGAATAGGATGCCTGACCCATTACCTACTCGAAGAAATACCTGCAAAATCCGCTAGACTTCCTTCAAGGGACTAGTTATCCGGGGGGACATGTGCCTACTGTGCTACCCAGGATTATCCTTTACCGACTTTAAGTTACTGCATTTACCCAAAATCAGGGACCGAAACCGCAAAAGCTTGCAGCTAGTTATGGAAACTTTTGGACACTTCCATCTTTCTCTCTTACCCAGCACTAAGTCAACCGCCCTATCAAAGGACACGTGCGTAACCGCCGCATCCTCCTTTTATATAGCGTCATTGACCGAGGGACCCTTGGGAAAAGACAGGTAGTCAATTAATCTGAACTTTCCGTGCTCCATTTGGGAACTAAGCCTGGCGGTTCTAAAAGGGGGCCGGCCATCCTACCTAGGGAAACCTCTTTCTCGACCTTCTCCAGTGTTAATACTGGATTGAACGAAATTAAAATATCGCATTTAACCAACATTGTGGTTGGCTGCTGGGGGATATAAAAACTATGACGGAAACCATCCTCAAGCAGGTGTGCCTCCAGTTTCTTTGGATGCAATCTTAGCCAGTGACTTAACCTGTTGGCGTTTACTGGCGTTCTCCGTTTCGGTGGGGTCGGTTCGCTTATTACGGCTGAAGCATTTAAGGGCAGAATGATTGCCTCTGCAGATCGAACACTCATGCCTAAACTTGCATGAGGAGAAGAATCTGCAGTGACCCTCATTATAGAGCCAGCATGCTCCGGTGGGCTTGTGCACCGCAGAGGTGGGCTGCTGAGCTGCCTCTGCGGTGGTTCCCTGAAAGGTGTGTTGAGGGCGCTGAGCAAGGATCATTTGGATCCACGTATCGGTAGCAACCCGATGTGCGGGTTGAGGCTGCGTCGAAACTCTTCGTCATACCTCCACCAAGCGCCACCACCATGAAGCATAAATGCATTCATGATGGTGTCCATGTATAGAAATAGGTCCGGGGCTGAGGCTGGAGTAGTTTGCGTAATTATGGAACCAAAAACCGCAAAAGCCTGCAGCCAGTTATGGAAAGTCTTGGACACCCTCATCTTCTTCTCTGACCCTTTCTCATAGGATTGCTCCTTATCAACAGTAACGTGGTCGACATTAAGGAGCAATCATATGTCAATGTACTCGCCCTTTCTAATTTTTTCTTTTGTCTCTTCGGGGACATAAGTACCTAGGGGAGCTACTCTACAGAACATGGTGTCCCTAAATGTGTTACCCTTTCCTGCGTTAGCTAAATTCCCTACGCCCACAGGTGTAACCTGACTGCCTTCTAATTGTGTAAGTAGTGATCTAATGGATGTGATGACCTCTGTGTTCTTGTGTGATGAGGTAGTGGCCGACCACGAGGGGAGGCCACTGAACTCACCCAATGAAGTCTTCGCTGATGGAGCTGACGTGTCCTGATGAGAAGACTGTGCTTTGTCCTGTTCAGATGGTTGGTGATGTTCAGAAGCTGAAGCGGAGCGTCGAGGTGGTTGCGGCTGGATGATGTCAGAACTGCGAGGTGGCGCTTGAGAGCCTTGGCTGCCATGAGGGGATGATGTCTGGGACCGCAATGGCTGTAGATGTGCTGATGATCTGTTTACGGATTCCTGGTGGGTTGTTGGATGCACCGATGTCCGCCTAGAGCGCTTGGTCAGGCGGTGAGGGGAGTCTCTGCGGCGTTGTCGGTAGTCTCGGTGACGGGTGCGGGCGTGTGAGTGCGCCGCCTCGCGGCCACTGGAACCCGGTTACGATGGGCTGTTGTGTCTGCGACATTCTCCGTGATGATGATGGCGGCTGCGGCCTGGTGAGAGGAGCTCAGAGCCGCAGTATCGGCAGCCCGCCTGCGGTATGGCCTCATGAGTCCATTCTGCTGTGACGTTGCTGTTCGTAGGACGGAGATCTGTGGCTCCTTTCTCTGTGGTGCACCGTGGGCATAGAGGTCTCTACCACATCAAGGGTATGCAGAGAGGACTCTGGGGAATAGGAGAGGAGGAGGGAAGGGGACCTGCCCAAGGATCCCGGACTGGAATGTTGGCTGGGCCGGGGGGCATGGTGGGGGGAAGGAGAGGGCCTGGACGCAGGCTGGGGATAGCGCTGCTGGCGGCTGCTGTGTTGGTGGGGGGTATGTGACAGGGAGGGGGAGGGCCTGGGGCTGGCTGGGGAGTAGGCCCGAGACCTAGTATGGGGCCTGGGGCTGGCTGGGGAGTAGGCCTGAGGCCTGTTGTGGGGCCTGGGGCTGGGTGGGGAGCAGGCCTGATGCCTGGTATGGGGTCTGGGGTTGGCAGTGTGGTAGGCCTGAGGCCTGGAACAGAGCCTGGGGCTGCCTAACATGTGGGACCGGTGCCTGATGCGGTGCCCTGGGTTTGAGGGGGAATAGGCCTGAGGCCTGGAGTAAGGCCCAGGGCTGTATGCGCCATAGGCCTGAAGCCTGCCGCGCCGAGGAGAGTGCTGGGGGAGGCAGTGGCGCTGAGAGGAGGAGTGCCTGGGGCTGCCGGTGGGATGCAAAGGCACCGCTCGCCGGGATGAGGGAGAGCCAGGAGGAGATGGCCGTGGAGGGGAAAGGCTTGTGTCCCCTGATGGCCGCGCTTCCTGGTTGGTGCAGGCGATCCGGGGCTCAAACGGACGGAAGGCCTGATCTTCTGCCAGCTGCTCATCAGGCACTGCACCGGAGACACGGCGAGCACGTGGAGGAGATCCTGGAGGAGGTGAGGAGCATTGGGTGGGTGGTGGTGACAGCGTGGTGGTGACGGCGTGGTGGTGACGGCGTGGTGGTGACAGCGTGGCGGGCCACCGGGCGGGAGTGGTGGCTGTACCCTGCAGGGTGGAAGCCACTGCAGGGGTTTCAATCCAGGGAGATGGGTGTCCTCTTCAGGGACGTCCGCTTCTTGAACCAACGCCGCAGCACGGTGCTGCAGGAGGGTATCCAGCCAGGCTGAACCCTGCATGGCCACTTGCTGGATTACTTGTTCTTCTAGGGAAGACATGCTGGGTGTTTCCAGAGGGGTCTCTGACTTCTCGCCTCTTCGGTCCAGGGGGCAGAAGGAAAGAGGGCCCCCCCACGTGCTCTTGAACTTTTTAAAACCACCGGGCGGATCCTTACCCGTCCCCAAACACCACCTCCGGTGACCTCACACAGGAGGAGTGGGGCAAGCCCCAGCAGCCTACTAGAAGGCTTGCAACCACCCTCTACAGTCCTCAGCCCCTTCGCTATTTGCTTTGGGGCTTGTTATAGCTGTGTTACTGGGGGTGAGGCGGCTGTATGTAGCTGTGTTACTTGGGATGAGGCGGCTGTATGTAGCTGTGTCACTGGGGATGAGGCGGCTGTATGTAGCTGTATTACTGGGGGTGAGGCGGCTGTATGTAGCTGTGTTACGGGGGGGCAAAGCGGCTGTATGTAGCTGTGTTACTGGGGACGAGGCGGCTGTATGTAGCTGTGTTACTGGGGAGGAGGCGGCTGTATGTAGCTGTGTTACTGGGGGCGAGGCGGCTGTATGTAGCTGTGTTACTGGGGGCAAGGCGGCTGTATGTAGCTGTGTTACGGGGGGGCAGGGGGCTGTATGTAGCTGTTTTACTAGGGGGATAGTGAAAAGGAGTATGTGTACCGATGGAACATATGTGGGGGCCACCACCAGATTTTGCGCCCAGGGGCCCCAACCAACCTTGATCCGGCCCTGCACATACATAAAGTATGTACACACCATACATCATATACACACACATATACAGTTATATATATACTTACCAGAAAATGTATCCTCTCTGCAGCCTCCTGACTGATTGGCCGATGATCTCGTCTCGGGATCTTCCTTCTCCTCGGGCCTAGTCCGTCTGCTCCTCAGTCTTCGGATGGCGCCTGGCCAGCCTGTGCTGTGCATTAGGTGTCTGTGGCTGCTGCCATTGCTGTATCCCGCTGTATCCAGCAGGGAGCAGTCCGGATCTCACTGCTTCTGTGTGAACACTGCCTGGGGAACACAGTGCATATCCGGCAGGTACCGTACCCTGGGGAGGAGCGGCGGCTGCAGAAACTCCAGCGCGCGGACTGCCGAATCTGTACCTCCTCTGCTGCTCCCCCCCAGTAAAATGTATGCGGCCCAAAAGGGGAACATCACTGCCTCTGCCTGGGGCTAGAGGTGCCGCGGAGACCCTAAATACATTCCTTTCTCTTATCTGTAGTGGATCCCTGAAATGAAGTGGGGCCACAGTGGCACTCAATCACTGTTATTCAGCTTGAGAAAGGCTGTTTGGAGCCGAAACCTTGCTCATGTACATGGAAAAAATCCACTAAAATATTTTTTCTTCTATAATGGTGTGTGCGGTTAGATAGATATCTGATGGTTGGTTTCCTTTAAACAATTTGAAAACAATATAACTTAACCCCTTACCCACATTTAAAGTAATAGTACTGCAGCTGCAGGTGTATGGGGTGGGCTCACGAACTGAGCCCTCTCCATACAAGGTGGGGGTTTACTGCATATTACCATATAACACCACTGGTAACCCTCCGGGTGTTAACCATATAACTGCTGCCAGCATTAAATCCTGGCGGTGCATGGGCAGCTGTGAGGTCCTTGTTCAATAAAAAGTGATCAAAAGGCTGACAGTGAGTATGAAAAAGTTATTATCACCAGAAGATGGCAAAATGAAGAATTTTTTTTTTTTTGCAAAGAGGGTAAATGTAGGAAAACATTATAAAACCTATACAAATTTGGTAGCCTTGTGATCACACCGACACAAAAAAAGTAGTAGAGCACAGTGAAAGCCGTAAAATCCAAGCCCAAAATTAACATTTTTTTTTTGTACAGGTTTTAAGTTTTGTAAATGTATGACATGATAAAACCTATAACATTTAGTATACCATCCCAAAGAATAAAGTAGACATGTCATTTGGGGCGCTCAGTGAAAGATGAAAAGTCCAAGTCAACAAGAAAATGGTACAAAATGCATTTTTCCATCATTTCTTTCTGCTTCCCTATACACGGCATAGAATATTAAATACATTCACTATGAAGTGCAATGTGTTACGCAGAAAACAAGCCCTCACACAGCTCTCTACATGTACAGATAAAAAAATAGAGATTTTTGAAGGTGCGGAGTAAGAAATGGAAACGAAAAAACGGAAAAGAGCCTCGGTTTTAAGGGGTTAAAGGGTTAATATTCACTAACTTCTTTATTAAATGGGCCCTGATGATGATGAGCCCTTGAATGTTTTTGGAGTGTGGGAGGAAACCGGAGTACCCGGGGAAAACCCACGCAAACACGGGTAGTGCCAATACGTAATACAGGGTCTTCCTAAAAGTATAAATATGAGTCAAGAAATTACAATAAGAGATACTAGAAAGCTGACGATAATAATACAGAATTGATGAGCCATTTAGCTCCTAAAACAACCAAAGCCATAAAGCCTGGCGATGGACAATGGGACACTGTTTGTATCCTCTATACCAGTGATGGCGAACCTATGGCACGGGTGCCAGAGGCGACACTCAGAGCCCTTTTTGTGGGCACCCAGTCCATCGTCCCAGCACACCAGACACAACTCAAAGAATCTTCCTCTAATTCCAAGCAACTTAAAAGATGCTGCTTTCAGTCATATTTTGATACTTCCTTCGCTACTTGGGACTGTAGGAAGAGGGGGAATGAGTAGACAGGGCCAAATTATCTTTGGAGGACCTCCTGCTGCCCCCACGATTCTCTGTGTACAGAGGGACAATGGAAAGAAGTGATGTAAATTTTCCATCTTTCTAATGTGTTGCTGTTCTCAGGAGGCCAATATGATTGAAAGTTGTTGAACAGGGAGCAATAAGTTACTGCTTTAATTTTTAGTTGGCACCTCATGATAAATAAGGGGGGTTTTGGGTTCAGTTTGGGCACTCGGCCGCTAAAAGGTTCGCCATCACTGCTCTATACAGTGGACTCTGCACAGTACTGGGGCTTCTGTTCTAAATGCAAACCATATTACAATTGTGAACAGAGCCTTACTCTTATAGAGCCAGCTTGTATGCCATATTTTGCTTAAAGGTTTATTCCCATTTCAACAAATAATTGATATTGCTGGATAAAGAAAAGTTATACACATTTTAAATATACTTTCTATATAAATTCCTCACGATTTTCTAGATCTCTGCTTGCTGTCCTTCTATAGGAAGCTTCTATGTTTACTTCCAGTGGACAGAAATCTGACCATGGTCACACAGGTGCAGGGCTCATTATATCACACAGCTCTGATTACTCTCTATGATACTAATGAGCCGTGCACCTGTGTGACTATGATCAGATTTCTATCCACTGGAAGTAAATATAGAAGTTTTTTTATACATGACAGCAAGCAGAGATCTAGAAAAACGTGATGAATTGATACAGAAAGTATATTGGAAATGTATATTATTTTTCATCATACAAACAGTAACATTAATTTGCCGAAGTGGGAATATCCCTTTAAGTATTGAATAACAACCGTGATAGCCTGATATTAAGTGTTATAATTTTATACCAAATCTACCTTTTATATAGGTAAAAAGAATTATGAAGCAGAGTTCTTTCTTACCTTTTGTCACACATCATCCAGTATTGAGCAGTAATGGGGGTGATGAATTCTCCAGCCACTTCGGTTTCTGAAAAAATGTTGTCACAAGAGATGAGACACTTTGCTGTGCTGTGGTCGTGTTTGTTTCTCCTTATCTAGAAGAAAAAGTCTCTATATCTGCTTCTCCATTACACATATAACTACGACGGGTACATCCCACACACTATAGCACATTGCACATATACAGCTTGAAGACAACAGGTCCTCTTCTAAAATTCTGGTTTCACTGATAAGAATCTACAAATGATATGCACAGGAAGCACATGCACATCCATACCCCAGCTTGTCACAGCCCACACAGACGAGATTAAAGGGGCGTTCTGGGACTGGAATATTAGTAGAGAATTAGTTGTAGGTAAACCTGTGGATACTGAAGACTTATGTGCCCATTAAATTACAAAAAATATTTGGGGCTCACTGACCAGATGGGGAATTGTCTGAGGGATTTAGGGGGCAACGGAGCAGGTGTCTGGCATAGTGAGAGAAACAGGAGAACAGCTTTATGTCTATGAATGATTCAGCTACATTGATAGCTTTGCAAATATAGGGGGATGTTTATTATCAAGTGTCTGAGGTAAAACTGTGCTAGTTGCCCATAGAAACCAATCAGCAATCTACAGAAACAAGAAATATCACTGATTATGGCTGAACATGGAACGGCATAATATCACATATAAGTTACTCACAAAACTGAGTCCCAGTAACTAGAGATATATCGCCAGTCAATGGATCAGAGAGCTAGTACTTACCTCAGGGTACACCATGTGTCTAGGTGTCATCGGTGTGACGGCGACTACATGCAAAGAAGCAGCCTCCTCCAATGGCACGGGCAGCCCTGGATAATCCACGCCGGCAGGATGATAACAAGCGGCGGATTCTAGAACCTGTGAGAAGAGAAGATATAATGTAAGTAATGGACGCCATATTACAGGATACTACTGTGCTGTCACTGTAGCAGGACGGCAGAGGCATCTTCTCCATACAGGGGTCAGGGGTCACTGTCATTATACATGTGACCGTCCCCATCACTGACAGCAAACATCTGCTCCACATGAAGGATTCTCACTGATTACTGTCACTCACCTCTGGCTCTGCTTCCTCTCTCTTCTGTATTGTCTTCTTTCTTTTGGTGGCGCTCCTGAGCCTCCCCCTGGTGGTTGTCCTGCCACACAATGTTTCTACGTAAAGGGTATTCCGGGATAATGAACTCTGACACAAAAACCCCTGATGATAAGCAATGAATACAACAATACTCCTGTCATTAGTCACAAAACGGAGCTAAAGAATATGATTTTATGATTTACAAATTATAGGCCTCTCTAAAGTAGGTGGATTTCAACTAAGATGGGCCGCCACTGGAAACTTCAAGTTCCAGATCCTTTAGTTTCCAGAACTCCTCCTACCACTTCTGCTCTGCTAAACCGGGATGATGTAACAGTTTTGTCTGCTCTGTTGACCATAGTAATGATTGTTAACTGCCATCACCACACACTGATCATGTGGATGCACTGCAACCAACCGACTACAGCCAAACGTATGGTGATCACATACCCTGCCAGTGCAGGTACAGGAATGTCATGTGGACATGTGACCGCTTCCATCTTCTTTTCTGTGACGGACCGCGCGAGGAAATTAACGGACTGATTAAAGGGCCATTATCATTGTAATTTCTTCTACATCCATGTCACCAGCATTTTCTGCTAGGGAGGCAAAATTTTAAATACAACTAATACACATTAGCTTATATTTTGGAGTGCCCACATGTATATGAATTATGCTGATTCCTGGATACCCCTTTAATATGTGTTTTATACAGATTATTGGATCACCAAAATTTAACTTCAGTAAAATGTTTTAGAAATTTGATTTTTTGGAAATAAAAAATTACATTTTCCATTTTGGATTTGAACCTGAACCAGCAGAACACAATGGTGGAAATTCCCAAAACACTGTTGCAGCATCTAAGTTTTAGATGGAAGGGAGAGCCTTTTAATCCTTACTCTATAAACGTTCCCTGGATAACAAAACGACTAAAAGTAGCCACAAGACTTTCTATTGAATAATCGGCCTATTAAGTCATAGAGGTAGAAAATCAATTACAATTAAGATTATAATACTGAGAAGCAATATTGTTCAGAAACAATATTGTGCATCTGAACATGTCCTTCAATGTGCATTTTTTCTTATTACATTGATTTTTCTTTTTAATGTGTATATTTATAGGCTGAAGAAAGATTCCGTTTGGAGATCTGGTCATGATAAAGAACTGGCCCAAAAAGTTCTGGATGTAGTAGAAACCCCTGGCCCATGGACCTGGAGCAACCAAGTAAGGATCCATTATATTTTTATGTTATTTGTCTTTTATATAAGTTCTTCTCCAGATCCAGTCTATACTCAGAACATCAGGTACAGATCTTCATATTCAATTTTACACTTGTAATTATTAGGAAAACACCTAAATGGTGACTCCATGATGGGCAAAATCAAGCTCATCATCCCCTACCGGAATGTAGTCAGCCGTGCTACACAGTGATCTGATTAAGGAAGTCGCTCACCAAAATCCTAATTTACAGTGGTTCAAATTATAGAATAAAACTTAGAGGTCTACTATACACTTGCTATATATATTTGGTAGATCAATATAATTAACATTGACACTTTTATAGAAGTTTCTGGCTTTGCATTTATTATTGTATGTTATGTTATATTGTAGTATTGAATAAAGGTCATACATTATGTTCTGTTCTTCAATTATTTATATCATATGAAACCAGGAACCTCCAAATTCTCAAAATGGAGAATTTGACCAACAGGACCTCAGCTATTGCCAGTGTAGTGTCATGGGGGGTCTGGTTATAGGGTTTATATAAAGTCTCCATTGTGTGATGTGCCTACATCACTAATACAGTGATATATTCCGCTTCTAACACCTTCTCTATATTTGTTATGTTAAATGTGACTAAATAAGGGGCAGTTCTACTGTGGAGCTTATATTGTCTTACATCATCTGGACTGTCATCACTTATTTCTGTTTTAGGGTTTGATCAGATCATGAAGAGGAGAAAAAGCCTTGTAAGAGCGACTTCCACACGGCCAGCAACTGATCAGCAGCGGAGCTTTGGTGAGCTTCATGTTGGTGTAACTATACATTTCCCAGGATTCCTTCTGCCTCTGTGCTCTGATTGTTCATATGAATTCATTGTAATCCATGGATTTTCCTTATCCCAGGGCCGTCTACTTAGTGCGCCATAGAGAGACTCGCAAGATCTATGCTATGAAGAAAATGGACAGCAGAACTCAACCCAAGAAGACTTGCCCGGGCCTACCTCGAAGGGACATCCTACATTTGCAAACTGTCCCTTGGTAGTCTCCATTCTCCGGCTCTTTTGCGACTCAACTTCATCTGTATGGTCATGGATGTATGTAGGAGGTAAGACATATGTCTATTTAGTTTCACATATGTTGTATCTTCTATATTCCCTCTTTATGATATGTATCAATGTCTCAGCCTATTTATTGTTTAACATGTCTGATCCCCCGCTATATACATCTCTCAATGATAATATCTACTTTCTGCTGTAGGAGGAGACTGCAGGAGTCTTCTAATGACCAGAAGACCATTATCTGTCACCTTGGCCCGCATGTACTTTGCTGAAGTGGTTCTTGGGGTAGAATATCTCCATAGCTATGGTGTGGTGCACAGAGACCTGAAGCCTGAAAAGTAGGTGACCCTTGTACTATCTATAATCAGTGGGAAGGATATTCCAGGTTGTAACCATACAGCCTATGGATTGTCACCTTGATCTAATCCCATGTTTTCTCTCACAGTCTCCTGATAACACCCACTGGACACATTAAAGTCACAGATGTTGAGTATCAAAGCTTGGCCTTATGAGACCTGCATCTAACAGCACAGGCGTCCATTGAGGAATCACCAGAGAGTTTCCTCATCATGAGGTCTGTTACACTTATACAGCTTAATTTTCTTCTTTACTGTTTAGATCTCAATCTATTTCTCTCCATCTGTACTATTATTTCTCATTCCTCCTTATCTTTATTTTTGTGTTGTTTCCAGTCTGTGCACCCCTCTTACATCGCCCCAGAGGTCATCCTGAAAGAAGAGGCTATGGACACCTGTAGACTGGGTGGTCATGTATCATCCTACATGATTTATTTGATCAATACCCATTCAAGGAAACAACGTAAAGGAGTTTATATAAGAGGACTGTCAATGTGTGAGTTAATAATCAGGTAAAGTAAATTTAAATTCATTTGTTATGTTTTATTTCCAGTGAAACCATGGATACGAACTTAATTCGTTCTTGGATTTGCTGTTATCCAATCTATATATCAAAGTAGGAATCCCAATAGGAAATCATTGAAGTAGACAATTTACAACTGGAAAATTTTCATTTGTATAGTATTTAGCCACATTATTTCTTCCATATTGTGTTATAAAATTTTTAGTAAGAGGGAGGGACATATCATTAGAGATGTGGACGGTTCATGTGATCAAGCCAGCTCCAGGTTTCAGTATGGCCCTGGACGACAAAGCCTCAGTGGGCCCCTTTGCAGTGATCTCACATGGCAACATTAAAAATTCAGAATTAAAACAGTCTGTGTTTCCTAAAATATTCCCTAGTTTAATAACCAAACAGTCCACTCATGTTATTTTTATACACACCCCCCTCACCCTTATGGATTCAATAGATACAGCCCCCCTTACCTCAATGGATTCTTTATGTACACCTTATGTGGGCCCCCCCACTAACCCTGGGTCCCGTCACTTGCCCAGGTATGCCCAGTGCTGGCACCGACCATGCATATGATCCTCATATAGCTAAATTTGCTTGTTAACCAAGTTGCAATGTTTAAAAAATGCAACTCATCTACAAAAACACTTATAGACTGAGTTCCTCCAAATCCAAGGTTCAACTGTATTGTAGGCACAAAAAGATTCAGTTTATACTAAAGTCCAGAGGTTTTATTTTTTTTATAATATTTTCTTTTATTTAAAATAGATGACTTAACTTGGGATCTTAACAAAACGCTCCTCCCCCCGATGTCCAAGATATCATCAGTGATCTACTGATAAAGATCCTGCGCAGAACTTGGGACAGTAAAGCTTATAATAATTAATATCTCTTATTCACCCAGCACTATGTGACCAGACATAAGGATTGTGTCCATGAGGCTCAGCACTGAGAATGTCTCATAATTGACATCCACTGCGTATGATGATCTAATACTTCCCTTCAGGTCAGATCTAATACGTCCTCACTTAACATTAATTCAATGAACATATATGGATCAATCTCTGACATTGGCTATCATTGCTTTGTCTTCCATTTGTAGGAGAGCAAATGAGATCAAGATGCATCCATTCCTGAGTGACTTAGATCTTGAGAACTCTGAGTAGACAGAACCGGAGTATTTTCCCACTTGCATCACCAATGACACCATCTGCTTTGACTGTAAGTAGAAAAACATCTCATCTAGAACCAAACTGCTGTAGTCATGTTCCTCATTTATAGAGTTCAAATAATGATAAGATATAAAATGTTGGTCATGTGTGACCATGCCGTATACTAACAATCTCCATATTCTTATGACTTGTAGCTCGCTCTTATAACACCACCAATATGGCTTCAGACGATGAGGAAGATGACATTGAGGAAAGGAACCACCAGAAATGGTGGAATCATCTCCAAGGCTTTTTGTAAGTGGCCAGTCTAGATCAGATCAAAATCATAAAATACAGAAAATAGATAAAATCTGTACTTATAAGTTAAAAACTCTATATTTATGTATCTTCTATCTTCTCTTTCCCTTTGCGTATATAGTTATCTAGCATAAATATGAACAATGAGGATCCCAAGTCCCCTCCAGATGTTCCCCTGGGGATAAAGAAATCTCAGAAATGAGTAGATTGTGGGTTATTACTGGGACCTCCAGGATTAATATATGCAGGACAATGCAGTAACTTAGCTGATTTTCTTTTACTTATATTTTCCCATTTTCCCTTTTATAAAACAGCAGAAAGAATCTTCTTCTCCAAAGCTGTGAGACAATCAGACTCGATGCTAGAAGCAGTTTGTCATCATCGTCCCCATGTCAGGTATGTGCAGGTCTATGTACATCGTTGTATAGCGATGGTAGAAGGTTAATGTGACTGTATAGATGGGGCTCAGATATTCCCCCGTTTCTCTGTGGTAATCTCCATCATACACATGGACATATATGTCCCTTTCAGACCCGGTTATAGTCTATAAGGTGCATGGGTACTGTCCTTACCCTTCATATCTAAGATTTTCCAGTCCCTCCAGTGTAGTAGAGTCTAATTCTGACATTGGCTACATCATTGTTTTGTCTTCTCTTTCCAGTAGGCGAATTGAGATCAAGATGCAATCCATTCCTGAGTGACTTAGATCTTGAGAACATCTGAGTCAGAAGCCGGAGTATGTTCCTCAGTTTGCATCACCAATGGACACAGCTTTTTTGATCGTAAGTAGTAAAACGTCTTCATCTACCAAACTACTGTATGTCATGTCCTTATTTTATATGACAAGCAATCCCAATCATAACAATTTAAAATTGTAGGTCATGTCAGTGACCATGCCTTATACCAGTGATACAAACCTAAGCACAGGTGTCAGAGTGGCTCTCAAATCCCTCTCTATGGCACCCCGGACATCACACCAGCACAGATTTTGCACATATACTTCACATAGCCTCTTTTGCAGTCCCTGGCCACGCAAGATTGCCATGATAAGCGCTTTTTTAAAGGACCATCCTTACTGCCTGGGCTACAGGAAGAGCGAGGAGGTGGCACAGGGCTGGTTTCATTGGAGCTCCTGCTCTGGACCCGCAATTCTTCCTGTTCAGGAGACCCTGAAGGAGACTACAATGATACTGTGAATTTCTCCTCCTTCTTTCTACTGTATTGCTGTTCTATTGACGCCAATATGATGAAGGCGTCAGAGCAGGGAGCAATAAGTTACTGCTAAATCGCCATGTGTTCCATTTTGCTATTAAATAAGTGGGTGTTTGGTTGTAATTTGGCACTCGTCTCTAAAGATTCACCATCACTGCCTTATACTACTAATCTCCATATTCTTATGACTTGTAGCTCGCTCTTATAACAACTGCCATATGGCTTCAGACGATGCGCAAGATGCAAGTGAGAAAAAGAACCAACCAGAAATGGTGGTATCATCTCCAAGGCTTTCTGTAAGTGACCAATCTATATCAGCTACAAAATCATAAAATACAGAAAATCTGCACTTTATGAATGTAAAACTCTATATTTATGTATCTTCTATCTTCTCTTTCCCTTTGCGTATCTAGTTATCTAGCAGGAGGTGAACAATGAGGATCCCAAGTCCCTCCAGGATGTTCCCCTGGGGATAAAGAATCTCAGAAATGTGAGTAGATTGTGGGTTTATTCGGGACCATCCAGGATGATATATATGCAGGACAATGCAGTAAACTAGCTGGATTACTTTTATCTTTAATTTCAAAAATTTTCCTATAAAACAGGCAGAAAGAATCTTCTTCTCCAAAAGCTGATGGAGACAATCAGGGACTCGGTGCTATAAGCAGTTTGTCATCCTCGTCCCCATTGTCAGGTAAGTGCACGTCTATGTACATCTTCTTATAGCAGATGGTAGAAGGTATAATGTGACTGTAGAGATGGAGGCTCAGATATTCCCCGGTTCTCTGTGTACCGTATTTTTCGGACTATAAGTCACATAAAAAATCCTTTGATTTTCTTGGAAATCAAAAGTGTGCCTTATACTCCAGTGCGCTTTATATATATGAACCACACTTACAGACAACAGCTTCCTTGAACTGTGCACAGGTTTGACACCTGCTGGTAATTCATCCTTATAATCAGGTGCACCTTATATATGAACCTAGACGTTTTAGCAGGCATTTATTGATGGTATGTCTTTTAATCCGGTGCGCCTTATAGTCCGAAAAATACGGTAATCTCCATCATACACATGGACATATATGTCCCTTTCAGAATCCCGGTTATAGTCCTATAGTGATTGGGGCACTGTCCTTCCCTTCATATCTAAGATTTTCCCAATCCCTCCAGTGTAGTAGAGTCTAATTTGACATTGGCTACATCATGTTTTGTCTTCCCTTTCCAGTAGAGCAATTGAGATCAAGATGCATCCATTCCTTGAGTGACTTAGATCTTGAGAACATTCTGGTCAGAACCGGAGTATGTCCCTCAGTTTTGCATCACCAATGGACAACAGCTGCTTTGATCGTAAGTAGTAAGACGTCTCATCTAGACCAAACTACTGTATGTCTTGTCCTCATTTTATATGCAATCAGTTCCAAGCATAAAAATTTATAAATTGTAGGTCATGTCGGTGACCATGCCTTATACCAGTGGTAACAAACCCATAGCACAGGTGTCAGAGGTGGCTCTCAGAGCCCTCTCTATTGGCACCCAGGACATCACCCCAGCACAGATTTTGCCAGATACTTCTCATAGCCTCTATTTGCAGTCCCTGGCCACCAGTGGCGTAACTAGAAACTGATGGGCCCCAGTGCAAAGTCTGTGTCAGGCCCCTCGACTATAATGTATGGTTTATGGTAATAGTCTTCTCAGATGGGAAAGTGACACCATAAGGGCCCCCTAAACCTCTGGGACCTGGGTGCGACCGCAACGTCTGCACCTTCTCAAGTTACGCCCGTGTTGGCCACCCAAGATGTGCCATGATCAATGCTTTTTTAAAGGACACATCTTTAGCTGCCTGGGACTACAGGAAGAGCGAGGGGGTGCAGACAGGGCTGGGTTATCATTGGAGCTCCTGCTCTGGGATCTGCAATTCTTCCTGTTCAGGAGACCCTGGAAGGAGACTACAATGATACTATGAATTTCTCCTCCTTCTTTCTACTGTATTGCTGTTCTATGGACGCCCATATGATTGAAAGCTGTGACAGAGCAGGGAGCAATAAGTTACTGCTAAATCGCCATGTTTGCCATTTTGCAATTAAATAAGTGGGTTTGGTTGTAATTTGGGCACTCAGTCTCTAAAGATTCACCATCACTTGCCTTTACTAAATAATTCCTCCATATTCTTAGGACTTGTAGCTCGCTCTTATAACAAAACTGCCATATGGCTTCAGACGATGCGCAAGATGCAAGTGAAAGAAGAACCAACCGAAATGGTGGATATCATCTCCAAGGCTTTCTGTAAGTGACCAATCTCTATCACGACTACAAACCATTAAAATAGAAAATCTGCACTTTATGATGTAAAACTCTATATTTATGTATCTTTTATCTTCTCTTTCCCTTTGGTATATAGTATCTAGCAGGAAGGTGAACAATGAGGATCCCAAGTCCCCTCCAGGTTGTTCCCTGGGGATAAGAAATCTCAGAAATGTGAGTAGATTGTGGGGTTATTACTGGACCTCCAGGATATAATATGCAGGACAATGCAGTAACTTAGCTGGTTTTCTTTTTCTATAATTTCCACATTTTCTCCATAAAACAGGCGAAAGAACTTCTTCTCCAAAGCTGATGGGACAATCAGGGACTCGATGTTATAAGCAGTTTGTCATCATTCGTCCCATGTCAGGTAAGTGCAGGTCTATGTCATCTTCTTTATAGCAGATGGTAGAAGGTATAATGTGACTGTGAGATGGAGGAGGCCCAGAATTCCCCTGGTTCTCTGTGTAATCTCCATCATACCATGGACTATATGTCCCTTTCAGAATCCCAATTATAGCCTTTAAGTGCATTGGGCGCCGTCCGGGGCCACTAGGAATTTTGGGGCCCCTCATGAAGATTTTTTTTTTGCCCCCCCACCACGTCCAATCCTACATTGATTCTGACATTATCCAACACAATTTTTTTGACCAAACATTTTTGAGCCATGACAAGCTAGACAGGACCTACTCTACTGCACATGCCCAATAGTATATAGAGCCCCTGCACGTCCCACTCAGTATATAGATAGCGCCTGCCCGTGCCCACTCATATTAGACAATCCCACCAGTTCAAATCAGCCACCCCAGTTCACAGTAGATGCCCCCTTTAATGAAATGTCCAGCCTAGATGCCCCCTTTAATGAAATGTCCTGCCAGACGCCCCCTTTAATGAATGTCCTGCCAGACACCCTCTTTACACTAACCTTCCGGTTTCTTCTCCCTGGCCCTGCGGCTCCGTTTTCTCCTCGCGGCTCTGTCTTCTGCTCTCCTCGCCCGGGCGCATCAGCATGATGCGGCGTGTCGTGGCACGAGACGTCATAGTGTTAGGGCCCGCATGGCACATACAATATGACATCATGCAGCTGTGACACCGCCGTGTTATACTGATAGCCAAGCCGAGAGCAACGACGGAGCTGCGGGGAGAAGACGCCGGAAGGTGAGTAATTTTTTTATTTTTTTCATAGGGCCCCGGGAAATGGGGGTTTTAGTGGGTACTGTGAGTCCCTTGGGCTCCCCTTTGATGGGAAAATGAGGAGGACCCTTGACACGTCCCACTAAACCCCACATGATTGCGGCCCAGGGCGCGGTCCTTATCCTTCATATTTCTAAGATAAAGTCTAATTCTCTGATGCAATGTCAGATTATTAGGGTTATAGATTGTCAGTCAATAATTCACAACAGAAATAAACATTGTAATTTATATAGTAATCATTTTTATACTTTCTGATCAGAATTTCCAACTCAGAAGAGAAGAAAATCTGCCGTAAATCTGAAAACAAAAGAAAGAAGACAATACAGAAGAGAATACCTCTGGCTCTGCTTCCTCTCTCTTCTGTATTGTCTTCTTTCTTTTGTGTTCTCAGATTTACTGCAGATTTTCTTCTCTTCTGAGTTGGAAATTCTGATCAGAAAGTATAAAAATGATTACTATATAAATTACAACATTTACAATGTTTATTTCTGTTGTGGACTGCAGGGGGATGACAAACCTACACCTTAATCTGGACTGACCCTGTACCTTGATAACAACAACCAACGGTTTGGTACTTGACCCTGTTACCTTGATCAAACATCCAACCGTTGGTACTTACTTGACCCTTATGGACTAACCAACCACAACCAGACCGGGAACTAAAGTTTGGGTAATGTGGAAGGCCACAGCGTGTTATTAAAACCAAGATAAATTATTAAATAACGTTATAGAATTAAAACATTTCACAACTTGCTAGGCCCGCTTGGCATCTTCAAAATTGAGAACCCCAATCGCCCGAAATGGCGGCTGCGGCACTGCAGCCGGCATGTGGGGATCTTCCAGCCGCCATAGGGCCTGTGTAACTTCCGCCACGGAGAGCAGCTCCTCCCTCATAACACCGGCTGCAACCCCCTACACGGACCAAGGCTGCTTCTTCCAGCCCGCTCCTCGGCTAGGCGAGGCAAGAGAAGAATATACCCTCAAGAATGTGATGGAGATGGCCCCGTAGCATAATGAGATGGAGATGGGATCTCTCATGCCTAAATGCCACTCTCCCCAGACCACATGTATTTTTGATTATCAGGACTTTCCTTGCTCTCTTATAGGCTGTGAATAGGATGCCTGACCCATTACCTACTCGAGAAATACCTGCAAAATCCGCTAGACTTCCTTCAAGGGACTATTATCCGGGGTGAGATGTGCCTACTGTGCTACCCAGGATTATCTTACACGATTTAAGGTACTGCATTTACCCAAAATCAGGGACCGAAACCGCAAAAGCTTGCAGCTAGTTATGGAAACTTTTGGACACTTCCCATCTTTCTCTTTACCCAGCAGTAGTAAGTCAACCGCTATCAAAGGACACGTGCGAACACACCGCTCATCCTTCTTATATGCGTCATTGACGAGGGACCCTTGGAAAAGACAGGTGGTCAATAATCTTAACTTTCCGGGCTCCATTTGGGAAAAAAGCCTGGCGGTTCTTAAAAGGGGGCCGGCCATCCTACTAGGAAACCTCTTTTCTCGCCTTCTCCAGTGTTAATACTGGATTAAAGAAATTAAAATATCGCATTAAAACCAAAATTGTGGTTGGCTGCTGGGGGGGGGGATATAAAAACTAGAAGGAAACCATCTCAAGCAGGTGTGGCCTCCAGTTTCTTTGGATGCAATCTAGCAGTGACTTAACCTGTTTGGCGTTTACTGGCGTTCTCCGTTTCGGGGGGTCGGTTCGCTTATTACGGCTGAAGCATTTCAGGGCAGAATGATTGCCTCGCAGATCGAAACTCATGCCTAAACTTGCATGAGGAGAAGAATCGCAGTGACCCTCTTATAGAGCAGCATGTCCGGTGGGCTTGTGACAGCAGAGGTGGGCTGCTGATCTGCTCTGCGGTGGTTCCCTGAAAGGTGTGTGGGGCGCTGAGCAAGATCATTTGGATCCACGTTAGGTAGCAACCGATGTGCGGGTTGAGGCTGCGTCGAAACTCTTCGTCATAACCTCCACCAAGGCGCCACCACCATGAAGCATAAATGCTATCATGATGGTGTCCATGTATAGAAATAGGTCGGGGTTGGCTGGAGTAGTTTGCATAATATGGAACCAAAAACGCAAAAGCCTGCAGCCAGTTATGAAAGCTTGGACACCCTCATCTTCTTTCTGACCCTTTCTCTATAGGATTGCTCCTTATCACAGTACGTGGTCGATTAAGGAGCAATAATGTCAATGTACTCGCCCTTTCTAATTTTTTCTTTTGTCTCTTGGGGACATAAGTCCTAGGGGAGCTACTCTACGAACATGGTGTCCCTAAATGTGTTACCCTTTCCTGCGTTAGCTAAAATTCCCTACGCCACAGGGTGTAACCTGACTGCTTCTAATTGTGTAAGTAGTGATCTAATGGATGTGAGACCTCTGTGTTCTGTGTGGGATTGAGGGAGTGGCCGACACGAGGGGGGCCACTGAAAACCCAATGAAGTCTTCGCTGATGGAGCTGGACGTGTCTGATGAGAAGACTGTGCTTGTCCTGTTAGTTGGTTGGTGATGTTCAGAGCTGAAGGGAGCGTCGAGGTGGTTGCGGGTTGGATGATGTCAGAAATGCGAGGTGGCGCCTGAGAGGCCTTGGTGCCTGAAGGGGATGGTCTGGGACCGCATGGCTGTAGATGTGCTGATGATCTGTTTACGGTTCCTGTGGGGTTGTGGATGCACCGTGTCGCACTAGAGCGCGTGGTCAGGCGGTGAGGGGGTCTCTGCGCGCTTGTCGGTGTCTCGGTGACGGGGGGGGCGTGTGAGTGCGCAGCCTCGCGGCCACTGGAACCCGGTGACGTGGGTGTTGTGTCTGCGACATTCTCCGTGATGATGATGGCGGCGGCGAGGCCTGGTGAGAGGAGCTCAGAGCCGCAGTATCGGCAGCCCGCTGCGGTATGGCCTCATGAGTCCATTCTGCTGTGACGTTGTGTTCGTAGGACGGAGAATCTGGCTCCTGTCTCTGTGGTGCACCGGGGCATAGAGGTCTCTACCACATCAGGGTATGCAGAGAGGACTCTGGGAATAGGAGAGAGGGAGGGAAGGGACCTGCCACAGGGATCCGGGACTGGAATGTGGCTGGGCGGGGGGCAGGTGGGGGAAGGAGAGGGCCTGGACGCAGGCTGGGGATAGCGCTGCTGGCGGCTGCTGTGTTGGTGGGGGGTATGTGACAGGGAGGGGGAGGGCCTGGGGCTGGCGGGGAGTAGGCCCGAGACCTAGTATGGGGGCTGGGGCTGGCTGGGGAGTAGGCTGAGGGTTGTGGGGCCTGGGGCGGGTGGGGAGGGCAGGCCTGATGCCTGGTATGGGGTCTGGGTTGGCAGTGTGGTAGGCCTGAGGCCTGTGGAACAGAGCCTGGGGGTGCCTAAAATGGGGACCGGTGCCTGATGCGGTGCCTGGGTTTGAGGGGGAAAGGCTGAGGCTGGAGTAAGGCCCAGGGCTGTATGCGCCATAGGCCATAGCCTGCCGGCACAGGAGAGTGCTGGGGGGAGCAGTGCGCTGAGAGGAGGAGTGCCAGGGGCTGCCGGTGGGATGCAAAGGCACCGTCGCGGGATGAGGGAGAGCCAGGAGGAGATGGGGGGAGGGGAAAGGTTGGGTCCCCTGATGGCCGCGTTCCTGGTTGGTGCAGCGTCGTGGGGCTCAAACGGACGGAAGGCCCGATCTTCTGCCAGCGCTTCATCAGGCACTGCACCGGAGACACGGCGAGCACGTGGAGGAGATCCTGGAGGAGGTGAGGAGCATGGTGTGGGTGGTGGGGGAAGCGTTGGTGGTGACAGCGTGGTGGCCACCAGGCAGGAGTGGTGGCTGTACCCTCCAGGGTGGGGACCATGCAGGGGGTTTCGATCCAGGGAGATGGGTGTCCTCTTCAGGGACATCGCTTCTTGAACCAACGCCGCAGCACGGTGCTGAGGAGTATCCAGCCAGGCTGAACCTGCATGGCCACTTGCTGGATTACTTGTTCTTCTAGGGAAGCATGTGGGTATTTCCAGAGGGGTCTCTGACTTCTCGGTTCTTCGGTCCAGGGGGCAGAAGGAAAGAGGCCCCCCCACGTGCTCTTGAACTTTTTAAAACCACGGGCGGGTCTTACCGTCCCCAAACACTACCTCGGTGACCTCACACAGGAGGAGTGGGGCAAGCCCCAGCAGCCTCTAGAAGGCTTGCAAACACCCCCCCTAGTCTCTAAGTCCCTTCGCTATTTGCTTTGGGGCTGTGTATAAGCTGTGTTACTGGGGTGAGGCGGCGTGCTGTATGTAGCTGTGTTACTGGGATGAGGCGGCTGTATGTGAGCTGTGTCACTGGGGATGAGGCGGCTGAGTAGCTGTATTACTGGGGTGAGGCGGCTGTTGTAGCTGTGTACGGGGGGGAAGCGGCGTATTAGCGTGTACTGGGGACGAGGGGCTGTATGTAGCTGTGTTACTGGGGAGGAGGCGGCTGTATGTAGCTGTGTTATGGGGGCGAGGCGGCTGTATGTAGCTTGTTATGGGGAGGCAGGCGGCTGTATGTAGCTGGTTACGGGGGGGCAGGGGGCGTATGTAGCTGTTTACTAGGGGGATTGAGATGAAAAGGAGTATGTGTACGATGGGAACATATGTGGGGGCACCACCAGATTTTGCGCCAGGGGCCCAACCAACCTTGATCCGGCCCTGCACATACATAAAGTATGTAACACCATACATCATATACACACACATAACAGTTATATTATACTTACCAGAAAATGTATCCTCTCTGCCGCCTCCTGACTGATTGGCCGATGATCTCGTCTAGGGATCTTTCTTCTCCTCGGGCCTAGTCCGTCTGCTCCTCAGTCTTCGGATGGCGCCTGGCCAGCCTGTGTGTCATTAGGTGTCTGTGGCTGCTGCCATCGTGTACCCGCTCCCAGCAGGCAGTCGGATCTCCATGCTTCTGTGTGAACAGCCTGGGGAACACAGTGCATATCCGGCAGGTACCAGCCCTGGGGGAGCGGCGGCTGCAGAAACTCCAGCGCGCGGACTGAGGATCGTCCCTTCTATGCTGCCCCCCAGTAAATGTAGTGGCCCAAAGGGGAACATCATGCCTCGCTGGGGCAGAGGTGCCGGGGAGACCCTAAATATTCCTTTCTCTTATACTGTTGTGGACCCTGAAATGAAGTGGGGGCCACAGTCGCATCAATCACTGTTATCAGCTTGAGAAAGGCTGTTGGAGCCGAAACCTTGCTCATGTACATGGAAAAAATCCACTAAAATATTTTTCTTCTATAATGGTGTGTGCGGTTAGATAGATATCTGATGGTTGGTTTCCTTTAAACAATTTGAAAACAATATAACTTAACCCCTTACCCACATTTAAAGTAATGTACTGCAGCTGCAGGTGTATGGGGTGGGCTCAAAACTGAGCCCTCTCCATACAAGTGGGGGTTTACTGATATACCATATAACACCACTGTAACCCTCGGGTGTTAAACATATAACTGCTGCCAGCATTAAATCCTGGCGGGGCTAGGGCAGCTGTGAGGTCTGTTCAATAAAAAGTGATCAAAGGCTGACAGTGAGTATGAAAAAGTTATATCACCCGAAGATGGCAAAATGGAAGAATTTTTTTTTTTTGCAAAGAGGGTAAATGTAGGAAAACATTATAAAACCTATACAAATTGGTAGCCTTGTGATCACACCGACACAAAAAAAGGTAGTAGAGCACATGATGAAAGCCGTAAAATCCAAGCCCAAAATTAACATTTTTTTTTTGTACAGGTTTTAAGTTTTGTGAAATGTATGACATGATAAAACCTATAACATTTAGTATACCATCCCAAGATAAAGTAGACAGTCATTTGGGGCGCTCAGTGAAAGATGAAAAGTCAAGTCAAAAGAAAATGGTACAAAATGCATTTTTCCATCATTTTTTCTGCTTCCTATACACGGCATAGAATATTAAATAATTCACTATGAAGTGCAATGTGTTCGCAGAAAACAAGCCCTCACACAGCTCTCACATGTACAGATAAAAAATAGAGATTTTGAAGGTGCGGGTAAGAAAGGAAACGAAAAAAAACGGAAAGAGCCTCGGTTTTAAGGGGTTAAAGGGTTATATTCACAACCTCTTATTAAATGGGCCTGATGATGATGAGCCCTGAATGTTTTGGAGTGTGGGAGGAAACCGGAGTACCCGGGGAAAACCCACGCAAACACAGGGAGAACATGCAAACTCCATGCAGATGTTGTCCTAGGTAGAATTTAACACCAGGACTCCAATTCTGCAAGGCCACAGTGCTGAGCACCGAGCCACCGTGCTGCCCTATAGATGAGGACAGAGCACGAGCCCGGATCTGCTCAAGCTGCAGCAGATAACTAAGATGTCCTGTGAAGTCATCTGACTGCAGAGCGTCACATCCAGTAGGTAAAGACATGTCCGGTAGTAAAGTCATATCCGGTAGGAGAAAGCCATGTCCAGAGGTGACGGCAGAGACCGAGCCCGGAAAAAACGCCTTTTCTTGCTGGAGTGAAGGTCATCTTGCTTAAGATGGTGGTCATTCTGATGACCGTAGTAATGTGTCCATTCAGACTCACTCTGGAACGCAATCACAGAAACAAGATATAAATGATTATGGCTGAAACATGGAACGGCATAATCAATATAAGTTACTCACAAAAACTGAGTCCCAGTAACTAGAATATCATCGCCAGTCAATGGATCAGGGCTAGTACTTACCTCAGGGTACACCAAGTGTTAGGTGTTCATCGGTGTGACGGCGACTACATGCAAGAAGCAGCCTCCTCCAATGGACACGGGCAGCCCTGGATAATCCACGCGGCAGGATGATAACAAGCGGCGGATTCTAGAACCGTGAGAAAGAGAAGAAGATATAATGTAAGTAATGGACGCCATATACAGGATACTACGTGGCTGTCACTGTAGCAGGACGGCGAGGCATCCTTTTCCATACAGGGGCCAGGGGTCACTGTCATTATACATGTGACCGTCCACCATCACTGACAGCAAACCTTGCTCCACTGACAGGATTCTCACTGTACTGTCACTCACTCTGGCTCTGCTTCCTCTCTTCTCTGTATTGTCTTCTTTCTTTGTGTTTTCAGATTTACTGCAGATTTTCTTCTCTTCTGAGTTGGAAATTCTGATCAGAAAGTATAAAAATGATTACTATATAAATTACAACATTTACAATGTTTATTTCTGTTGTGAAATTATTGACCTGACAATCTATAACCCTGATAATCTGACATTGCATCAGAGAATTAGACTTTATCTTAGAAGATATTGAAGGATAAGGACCGCGCCCTGGGCCGCAATCATGTGGGGTTTAGTGGGACTGTGTTCAAGGGCCTCCTCATTTTCCCATCAAAAGGGGAGCCCAAGGGACTCACAGTACCCACTAAAACCCCCATTCCCGGGCCCTATGAAAAAAAATAAAAAAATTATACTCACCTTCCGGCTTCTTCTCCCCGCAGCTCCGTCTTCTGCTCTTCCGGCTTGGGCTCATCAGTATAACACGGCGGTGTCACAGCTGCATGATGTCATATTGTATGTGCCATGCGGACGGCGGTGTCACAGCTGCATGATGTCATATTGTATGTGCCATGCGGGCCCTAACACTATGACGTCCCGCTGCCACGACACCGCCGCGTCATGCTGATGCGCCCGGGCGAGTAGAGCAGAAGACAGAGCCGCGAGGAGAAAATGGAGCCGCAGGGCCAGGGAGAAGAAACCGGAAGGTGAGTATAAATTTTTTATTTTTTTTCATAGGGCCCGGGAGGGGGGGTGACACAAGAGCTTACAGTCTATGAGGATGAGGGGTTGACACAAGAGCTTACAGTCTATGAGGATGAGGGGGTGACACAAGAGCTTACAGTCTATGAGGAGGAGGGGTGACACAAGAGCTTACAGTCTATGAGGATGAGGGGGTGACACAAGCGCTTACAGTCTATGAGGAGGAGGGGTGACAGGAGCTTACAGTCTATGAGATTTTAAAATGCATGCAATTTGTAAGGGGGGTGACACAAGAGCTTACAGTCTGTGAGGATGAGGGGTGACACAAGAGCTTACAGCCTATGAGGATGAGGGGGCGACACAAGAGCTTACAGTCTATGAGGACGAGGGGGTGACACAAGAGCTTACAGTCTATGAGGATGAGGGAGTGACACAAGAGCTTACAGTCTATGAGGATGAGGGGTTGACACAAGAGCTTACAGTCTATGAGGATGAGGGGGTGACACAAGAGCTTACAGTCTATAAGGATGAGGGGATGACACAAGAGCTTACAGTCTATGAGGATGAGGGGGTGACACAAGAGCTTACAGTCTATGAGGATGAGGGGTTGACACAAGAGCTTATAGTCTATGAGGAGGAGGGGGTGACATAAAAACTTACGGTCTATGAGGATGAGGGGGTGACACAAGAACTTACAGTCTATGAAGATGAGAGGGTGACACAAGAGCTTACAGTCTATGAGGATGAGGGGGTGACACAAGAGGTTACAGTCTATGAGGATGAGGGGCTGACATGAGAGGTATAAGATCTATCTTTTTTACAACAGGAAAGTCCAAACAGCACACTCAAAGCCAAACCAGGGCTGGGACTCAAATCTTCCTAGTATAAATAAGAAACTGAGCAGTATTTCAATTGTAGTGACAAAAAGATGTCCTCTTTATTACATAACAAGTGACAGCAGCAATGTTTCGGATCAAACAGAGCCTTTCTCAAGAGCTCAACGTTTCATAATGGTGTTTGGTTTTGTTGGATTTGTTAATTCATTTGTAGATCATCTGAGAAAGTATAAACCCCTCCTCTCAAAGGAGGCCATTAAAGTACTTTTATGACACTATGGGACCAATTTCATGTATACCGAGCCCACAAGGTGACAATCAATAATCAGACTGATGCATGGAGAGCAGTGCTACACATAATGCTGAGCCGGCTTTCTGGCCTCTTATCAGATTGTGAGATTCTAATCATAAAATTTCTGTTAAACTAATAATTTCCATACGTGCCATTTTTACAATCTTTAATCTCTGTTCTTCAGTTCTGTGCAGTAAGCAAATGTGTGGTTAGATCAACCTATGTGATAATGTCTGAATGTGTATCTAGAGGCTCACTATTTCTAAAGAATTTATTAAAGAAGAAAAACTGAAATATCACATGGCCATAAGTATACAGCCCCTGGTGATAAGTATACAGCCCCTGGTGATAAGTATTCAGCCCCTGGTGATAAGTATTCAGCCCCCGGTGATAAGTATTCAGCCCCCGGTGATAAGTATTCAGCCCCCGGTGATAAGTATTCAGCCCCGGTGATAAGTATTCAGCCCCCGGTGATAAGTATTCAGGCCCTGGTGATAAGTATTCGGCCCCCGGTGATAAGTATTCAGCCCCGGTGATAAGTATTCAGCCCCCGGTGATAAGTATTCAGCCCCTGGTGATACATTTCATTAAAGGGGGCATCTAGGGTGGACATTTCATTAAAGGGGGCGTCTGGCAGGACATTTCATCAAAAGGGGTGTCTGGCAGGACATTTCATTAAAGGGGGGCATCTGGCAAAACATTTCATTAGAGGGGGGCATCTAGGGTGGACATTTCATTAAAGGGTGGACATTTCATTAAAGGGGGGCATCTGCGGTGAACTGGGGTGGCTGACTGTGGACTGGTGGGGATGTCTATATACTGAGTGGGCATGTGCAGTAGAGTAAGGTCCTGTCTAGCTTGTCATGGGTCAAAAATGTTTTGTTAAAAAAAATTTATGTATCATGTCATGAATCAATGTAGGATTGGACGCTGGTGGGGGGCCCAAAAAATCTTCCAGTTAAGGGCCCCAAAATTCCTAGTGGTGGCCCTGACGGCGCCCAATGCACCTTGTAGGCTATAATTGGGATTCTGAAAGGGACATATATTTCCAGGTCTATGATGGAGATTACACACAGAACCAGGGGAATATCTGAGCCTCCATCTACACAGTCACATTATACCTTCTACCATCTGCTATAAGAAGATGTACATAGACCTGCACTTACCTGACAATGTGGACGAAGATGACAAACTGCTTATAGCATCGAGTCCCTGATTGTCTCCATCAGCTTTTGGAGAGGAGTCAGTTTTGTGAGTAACTTATATGTGATATTATGCCGTTCCATGTTCAGCCATAATCAGTTATATTTCTTGTTTCTGTAGATTGCTGTTCCAGAGTGAGGTCTGATTGGACCACATTACTACAGGTCAACAGAATGGTGGCCACCATCTTAAGATCAGATGACCTTCACTCCAGCAAGAAGAGGCAGTTTCCGGGCTCGGTCTCTGCCATCACCTCTGGACATGGCTTTCTCCTACCGGACATGTCTTTACCTACTGGATGTGACGCTCTGCAGTCAGATGACTTCACAGGACATCTTAGTTATCTGCTGCAGCTTGAGGCAGATTCCGGGCTCGGTCTCTGTCCTCATCTATAGGGCAGCACGGTGGCTCGGTGCTCAGCACTGTGGCCTTGCAGCATTGGAGTCCTGGTGTTAAATTCTACCTAGGACAACATCTGCATGGAGTTTGCATGTTCTCTCCGTGTTTGCGTGGGTTTTCCCCAGGTACTCCGGTTCCTCCCACATTCCAAAAACATTCAAGGGCTCATCATCATCAGGGCCCATTTAATAAAGAAGTTAGTGAATATTAACCCTTTAACCCCTTAAAACCGAGGCTCTTTTCCGTTTTTTTCGTATCCATTTCTTACTTTGCACTTTCGAAAATCTCTATATTTTTATCTTTACATGTAGAGAGCTGTGTGAGGGCTTGTTTTCCGTGTAACAAATTGCACTTCATAGTGAATGTATTTAATATTCCATGCCGTGTATAGGGAAGCAGAAAAAAATGATGGAAAAATGCATTTTGTACCATTTTCTTGTTGACTTGGATTTTTCATCTTTCACTGAGCGCCCCAAATGACATGTCTACTTTATTCTTTGGGTCGGTATACTAAATGTTATAGGTTTTATTATGTTGTCATACATTTACAAAACTTAAAACCTTAAAATGTTCATTTTGGGCTTGGATTTTACGGCTCTACTACTTTCTTTGTGTCGCTGTGATCACAGGGATACAAAATTTGTATATGTTTTATAATGTTTTCCTACATTTACCTCATGTACAAAAAAAAAATTCTTCATTTTTTTCCATCTTCTGGTGCTAATAACTTTTTCATACTCAATGTCGGCCGTTTGATCACTTTTTATTGAATTTTTTAATATTTTTCAAAATGGCAAATCTAGTTGTATTTTCAACTTTGGGCGTAGTTTTCCGTTACTGGGTTAAACGCCAGGAATAACCGTGCATTATATTTTGATAGATCAGACATTTTGGGACGCAGCGATATCTAACATGTTTATGATTTTTACTGTTTATTTATATTTAGATCAGTTTATATGGCAGTATATGGGGACCGCTGCCCCACAAGGACCTCACAGCTGCGACAATCAAATCCAAGATGGTGGAGCCCACGCACCGCCAGGATTTAAATGCCAGCAGCATTTACATGGTTAACACCTGGTGGGTTACCGGTGGTAATATTGTAATATGCAGCAAACCCCCAACTTGTATGGGGAGGTCTGAGCCCGTGAGCCTTCTCCATATGCCTGCAGCTGCAGTACTATTACGTTACATGTTGGTAAGGGGTTAAGTTATATTGTTTTTAAATTCTCTTGTTGTTTGTGTGGGTTTCCTCCGGGTCCTCCGGTTTCCTCCCACACTCCAAAAACTTACTAGTAGGTTGAATAGATTGTGAGCCCCATTGGGGACAGGGACTGATCTGACAAGCTCTGTGCAGCACTGGGTAATCTGTGTGCACTATATAAATAAAGAATTATTAATTATAATTATTATGAGATAAATATGAAAGATGATAGAGATTTCTAGATGCAAAACTATAAAGTAGATAATATATACAGTAGATTATATATACAGGAGATAAATATGAGAGATAAATACAGTAGCAGAGAGAGAGAAGATTTATTGATTAATAAATAGATAGAGAAAAAGCAAGATATATAAATGGTCAGATTATAGGAGAGTATTAACCCTTTCACTGCCCAGCAATTCTGTATATTTTGTCGCATTATTGTCAAGAGCAATTACAGCAAAAAGAATTGAAGTGAACCGCAGCAAACCGCATATTTTCTGTAAGCAGACACTTTCCCCATTTTCAAAATTGCATTAAAGAGTTTATAGACATAGGCGCCTTCATGCAATTTTGATTCAAACTGAAACATTTTATAAAAAATGCTTAAAATTTGACTTTGATGGCCAAAAATGTGTTCCAAACAGAAAATATTTACCTTCACTTCTCCTAAATGTAATAGATGGACATGTGTAGAGTTCACAAATGCCCCATATTGATATGTTCACATAAATAAATCAACATAATATCACTAAAACTGAAATGACTAAATATCTGCTTTTCAGCTAGAAATTTTAAGGCAGTCACAACCTGCAAAATATATCAATAAAACAGATTTAAAAGTAAAGGCACCCGTAAAACCTATATAATTTTGAAAGCAGAAAACCGGGCAACGAATCTGGCAATTAACATTTGACCACCCTCATGTAACTTTGTGACAAACACAAATTATTAAACAAAAAGTGCACTGAAAAATCCTTGATAACGTACGGTTTAACATAAAACTCACATTGAAGTGGAAGTTTACGCACAAATAGGCATTCAAAAATAATAACACAATGTGAGCAGATTTATATATACAGGCGGTCCCCTACTTAAGAACACTCGACTTACATACGACCCCTAGTTACAAACGGACCTCTAGATATTGGTAATTTATTGTACTTTAGTCCTAGGCTACAATCATCAGCTATAACAGTTATCAGAGGTGTCAGTAATGAAGCTTTAGTGTTAATATTGATTCTTATGACAACCCAACATTTTTAAAATGCAATTGTCACAGAGACCAAAAAAGTTCTGGCTGGGATTACAATGATAAAATATACAGTTCCGACTTACATACAAACTCAACTTAAGAACAAACCTACAGACCCTATCTTGTATGTAACCCGGGGACTGCCTGTACCACAATGCACAATATAAAGAATTTACACTCCCAAAAATGCTAACACAAAAACTGTGACATATTTGGTTGCTATCCACAAATGTGTTTAAAAATATATCACACACAAAATAAAAAGCTCCTGTTCGGTCAAAATAAAATTTTTCCAGAAATCACCATGTAAACAAGAATAACTTTTAAATTCATACACACTACCACCTTCATGTAACTTTGCAGCAAACGGCAATAAAATTAGAAATTTACTCTAAAATATGTCCAGAATACTTATTTAAAGAAAATCTACTTTCCTAAAACAGTAAGATGTGAGGAGTTTATACAGACCCCACATGTGTATATTCACCAAAATATGCAGCAAAGGGAATGTTACATCCACAGGGGACACCAAACTATTTTTGCATAAAATTGCCCTGAGTGTCACTCAGATCTATCATTGTATGCTCCTTACACAATGGTAACACAAATAAATAACTATATATCCATAAACCAAGCTAATGAAATAATAAAAGTCATGTTTAGATGTGCGCCATTGTATTAGCCGCACAATAACAGAACCCTCCGCGCTTCATGAGAATGAGAGCGAGAACGTCATAACATAGGTGTAAATAATGGAGGATGGTGGGAAATAAAAACTTTATTCCAGAACATGTGTGTGTTTTAACTTTATGTTAATATTCTGGGTTGCGGTGCTAATATGTAGCGACATTAGGAGAAGAGTATTGAATGTTCATCATATCAGTCAATTTTCACAAAACAAATCACGAAATAAAAGGCAATAAGAGAGAAAGTGTGTTCTTAGAAGGTCTGGATAGGAGAGGGTTAAAAACATGAATATTAGTTGATATTATTCCTTATCAGAATGTAGTAACATATAAAGTGAATATTTCCATTATCTGTGAGGTGCAGCAGCTCCTGTGTGCAGCAAATTCTCCCTGTAGCCTGGTGGCTAAGAATCTGGAGGGGGCTACACTTCAGGGGGCTGTATCTCTGGCTCTGTGAGTCTACTTTATTCTTTGGGTCGGTATACTAAATGTTATAGGTTTTATTATGTTGTCATACATTTACAAAACTTAAAACCTTAAAATGTTTATTTTGGGATTGGATTTTACGGCTCTACTACTTTCTTTGTGTCGCTGTGATCACAGGGATACAAAATTTGTATATGTTTTATAATGTTTTCCTACATTTACCTCATGTACAAAAAAAAATCTTCATTTTTTCCATCTTCTGGTGCTAATAATTTTTTCGTACTCAATGTCGGCCTTTTGATCACTTTTTATTGAATTTTTTAATATTTTTCAAAATGGCAAAACTAGTTGTATTTACAACTTTGGGCGTAGTTTTCCGTTACTGGGTTAAACGCCAGGAATAACCGTGTATTATATTTTGATAGATCAGACATTTTGGGACGCAGCGATATCTAACATGTTTATGATTTTTACTGTTTATTTATATTTAGATCAGTTTATATGACAGTATATGGGGACCGCTGCCCCACAAGGACCTCACAGCTGCGACAATCAAATCCAAGATGGTGGAGCCCACGCACCGCCAGGATTTAAATGCCAGCAGCATTTATATGGTTAACACCTGGTGGGTTACCGGTGGTAATATGGTAATATGCAGCAAACCCCCAACTTGTATGGGGAGGTCTGAGCCCGTGAGCCTTCTCCATATGCCTGCAGCTGCAGTACTATTACGTTACATGTTGGTAAGGGGTTAAGTTATATTGTTTTTAAATTCTCTTGTTGTTTGTGTGGGTTTCCTCCGGGTCCTCCGGTTTCCTCCCACACTCCAAAAACTTACTAGTAGGTAGAAATTTACTCTAAAATATGTCCAGAATACTTATTTAAAGAAAATATACTTTCCTAAAACAGTAAGATGTGAGGAGTTTATACAGACCCCACATGTGTATATTCACCAAAATATGCAGCAAAGGGAACGTTACATCCACAGGGGACACCAAACTAGTGTCACTCAAATCTATCATTGTATGCTCCTTACACAATGGTAACACAAATAAATAACTATATATCCATAAACCAAGCTAATGAAATAATAAAAGTCATGTTTAGATGTGCGCCATTGTATTAGCCGCACAATAACAGAACCCTCCGCGCTTCATGAGAATGAGAGTGAGAACGTCATAACATAGGTGTAAATAATGGAGGATGGTGGGAAATAAAAACTTTATTCCAGAACATGTGTGTGTTTTAACTTTATGTAAATATTCTGGGTTGTGGTGCTAATATGTAGCGACATTAGGAGAAGAGGATTGAATGTTCATCATATCAGTCAATTTTCACAAAACAAATCACGAAATAAAAGGCAATAAGAGAGAAAGTGTGTTCTTAGAAGGTCTGGATAGGAGAGGGTTAAAAACATGAATATTAGTTGATATTATTCCTTATCAAAATGTAGTAACATATAAAGTTAATATTTCCATTATCTGTGAGGTGCAGCAGCTCCTGTGTGCAGCAAATTCTCCCTGTAGCCTGGTGGCTAAGAATCTGGAGGGGGCTACACTTCAGGGGGCTGTATCTCTGGCTCTGTGACACATAGAACCTCTCTTCTTTTTCCTATGAAAGAAGAGAATCTCCTCTTTCATATGAATCTAAAGTGTCTAAGTGTCAGGGAAACTGAGATATTAATTGTTAAAATGCCATTAGGAGTGATTATTATATATAAAAATGGCACCTGATATTCTCACTTTAAACCTGAATATCTCTGGATCCATGGCACCTGGAAACACAATTTTAGATTCATGTGAATCTCTTTCAGGGGCCCTGGACAAATGCCCACTTTGCCTATCCACAGCGCCGGCCCTGCATGTATTCAGTTTCCTGTTGGTTGGCTACTTCCATGATATGGGAGAGCAGGATACTTCAGTACAAGTCAGAGTCATTTGAGTCAGAATGCTACAAAATGGGTTGTCACACACGTTTCTTTAGAATAGCTCCAGTGTAATGAAGTAGTGTTCAGGGGAAATGTTTGGTTAGGGACACCTAGGCATTACATTAGAAACCTGTGCACATTCTCTATAGATGTCTCACCACAACTTCCATCAGCTACATGGTAAAACATAGCACTAGGCTTTCATCACTCATTACTATAGTACACCCTTTCTCCCGCACTACTCACACTTCATACCACATCCTTTTCAGTGGCTACACATACATGTATATTGTATCTTTACACCTTGAACACCGTGACTTCTTTATCACAGACAGGGCCGGCGCTATGGGCAGGCAAAGTGGGCAATTGCCCAAGGCCCCCTGAAAGGGTAAAATCTCTTCTTTCAAATGAATCTTGAATTCTTGAATTTCTAGGAGCCATGGATCCAGAGATATTCAGGTTTAAAGCAAGAATATCAGGTGCCATTTTTATGTATAAAAATCACTCCCAACGGCAGTTTAACAGTTAATATCTCCATTTTTCTGACACTTAGAAACACTCACAAACCACTTGTCCGGTTGCTGCTGAGCAATTTTCCGATGCCCAGGTTTTCCACCAGTCGCAGTCTGTGGGTGATGATGACCTCTTGACGTAGTGGAAGAAGTGTCTAAAGAGGTGTCCGACGATGAGGCCCATTGACTTCAATGGGGCTCGTTATTCGACGAGCACTCGAGCATCGGGAAAAGTTTGTCTCGAATAACGAGCACCCGAGCATTTTAGTGCTCGCTCATCTCTAATCATAACCCCTTTAAAAAATTTATACTTTGCACTTGGGATTATTTTGCACAAACACGTTTAGCATGGTGGCAGTTTAACAGTTAATATCTCCATTTTTCTGACACTTAGAAACACATAGAATCATATAAAAGAGGAGACTTAATTCTTTCATATGAAAAAAGAAGTGAGGTTCTATGTGTCACAGAGCCAAAGATACAGCCCCCTGAACTGTCCCCCCCTCCAGATTCTTAGCCATCAGGCTACAGGGAGAATTTGCTGCACACAGGAGCCGCTGCTCCTCACAGATAATGGAACTATTCACTTTATATGTAACTTTATATGTAACACACTTTCTCTCTTATTGCCTTTTATTTCATGATAGTTTTGTTTTGCAAAAATTGACTGATACGATGAACATTCGTCCTCTTCACCTAATGTCGCTATTATATATTAACACCACGACCCAGAACATGTCCATAAAGTTATATGTAACACACACATGTTCTGGAATAAAGTTTTTATAACACACCGTCCTCCATTATTTACACCCATGTTATGACGTTCTTACTCAAATTCTTATGAAGCGCGGAGGGTTCTGTTATTGTGCGGCTAATACAATTGCGCACATCTAAACGTGACTTTTATTATATCATTAGCTTTGTTTATGGATATATAGTTATTATTTGGGTGACCATTGTGTAAGGGAGCAACAATGATATATCTGTGTGACGCTCAGTGCAGTTTTCTGCAAAAATTGTTTGGTGTCCCCTGTGGATTTAACGTTCCCTTTGCTGCATATTTTGGTGAATAAATTGGTGTGGGGTCTGTATGATCTCCTCACATCTTACTGATTTAGGAAAGTAGATTTCCTAAAGAGGAAATTTTGAATGTGAATTGCCAAATGCATCGCCTGGTTGTCTGCTTCCAAAATTATATAGGTTTTATGGCGCCTTTGCATATTTTGCAGGTTGTGACTGTCTTAAAATTTGTAGCGGAAAAGCAGATATCTAGTTATTACAGTTTTAGTGATATTATGTGGATTTATTTATGTGAACATATCAATATGGGACATTTGTGAACTCTACACATGTCCATCTATTACATTTAGGATGTGAAGGTAAATGTTTTCTGTTTGGAGAACATTTTTTGCCATCAAAGTTCAAATTTTAAGTATTTTTTATAAAATGTTTCAGTTTGAATCAAAATTGCATGAAGGCGCCTATGTCTATAAACTCTTAAATGCAATTTTGAAAATGAGGCAAGTGTCTGCTTTCAGAAAATATATGGTTTGTTGGGTTTACTTTAATTCTTTTTGCTGTAATTTTTTAAATGTGAATATTGTAAAAATTGCTCTGGTCAATAAGGCGACAAAGTATCCAGAAATACCGGGTGGCGAAAGGGTTAATACCCCTTGGTTTAATTCCCAGGTGAAGATGCTTATCATCTATCTCCTGTCTATATATCTATCTGTCTAGTTATATATCTCATATAATCTGACCATTTATATAGGTGTTGCTTTTTCTATACCTATTTATTAATCAATCTTCTATTTCTCTATCTCTTATATTTATCTCTCATATCCATCTCCTGTATATATCATCTACGTTATAGTTCTGCATCTAGAAATCTCTATCATCTTTCATATTTATCTTCTATCAAAATAATTATAATTAATAATTCTTTATGTATATAGCGCACACAGATTACACAGTGCTGCACAGAGCTTGTCACATCAGTCCCTGTCCCCAATGGGGCTCACAATCTATTAAACCTACCAGTTATATTTTGGAGTGTGGGAGGAACTGGAGGACCCGGAGGAGACCCACGCAAACACAGAGAGAACATACAATGTCTTTGCAGATGTTGACCAGCGCTGTAAGGCTGTAGTGCTAACCACTGAGCCACGGTGCTGCCCATCAATCTCCTTATCATCTATGTATCTCCTATAAAATTCTCCCATATTACAGTTTGTTGTACCATACTAAATGGAGCCTCTGGCTGACTGTGACTGGTTATAAAATAGTTTTATTTTGGGGCCCCACCTTTAGTTTTGCCCAGGGCCCCACTTTGTCTAGAACCGGCCCTGATCACAGATGTCACCTTTGTTGTATCCTAAGCTCATGAATAATGGAGATGGAGAGCATACGGATGTGTTTCTTACACCATATAGAGTGTGGGACTTTTCATAATATTAAAAGAAAGTTTCCATATATAGTTAACTTTACTTTTTAAGTGTTTTTGTTTATCTGCACATGATTACCAGCCATTATGAATTATAGCATTTAAAGAGCACCTGTCACCCAATTCATTGGCACTAGGAGCTGCTTACTAAAGTAAGCAGCTCCTAGTGCTTGATCAAACGCCGCAGTGTTAGAGTGATAGCGTTACCAGAAACGCTAACACTGCGGCGGGGTACAGTGTAATTGTCAGACAGCTTGCAAAGCTGTCCGACGTATTCATGAGGGGGTGGGGTTGGGCGTAGTTAAGGACGGTGACTGCCGCCTAGCGTGCTGGCCTATGGAGCCAGCGGGGCGGTCAGGGGAAGAGGCAGCGCCTCGGACCGCCCCCTCATGAATACGCGAGCGGTCAGATGATTATATTGTACCCCGGTAACGCTATCACTCTAACACTGCGGCGTTTGTTCAAGCACTAGGAGCTGCTTACTTTAGTAAGCAGCTCCTAGTGCCGAAAATTTAGGTGACATCTTTAATGATATTCTTTACATCAGAAACATGGACCATAGCGAATGTTGGATTCTGTGTTTTCTTTGTCGTTATTGTAATCCTGTCTGATAACAAGATGATTGCTGCTGAGAAGTGATCTCTATAGAACAGGAAGTGTCATTATCTAATAAAGATACAAAGGCATGCCTAACTTATCTGAACCCCCATCTATTCTAGGGTCACCTTTCACTTTATGTTATGGGATAGGAGGAGCTGAGCAGATATTACATGGTGCTTTATCTTCAGGCAACATGTTATAGAACAGGAAAAGCTGAGCAATAGTACATTGTTCTACAAGCAGGCAGCATGTTATAGAACAGAAGGAGCTAAGCAGATTGCATATTGTCCAGGCACGTAACTACAGCAGTAGCAGCCATAGCAGCTGCTATGGGCCCACTGAGTCAGGGGGCCCCGGTATCTGACCT
Source organism: Engystomops pustulosus (assembly GCA_019512145.1). Classification (NCBI taxonomy): domain Eukaryota; kingdom Metazoa; phylum Chordata; class Amphibia; order Anura; family Leptodactylidae; genus Engystomops; species Engystomops pustulosus. The sequence continues at coordinate 293,313,489 of CM033641.1, read as the reverse complement.
AAAAGACAAAAGAATGCAGGATGTGCACCATTATATACATATTATCCTGCACATTGTACAGCATTATATATATATATATATATATATATATTGTGGGAGATTTGGCCCAATAGAGACCGTGGCAGCAGTGATTCGTGATGCAGTTCAAGACAGTAACACCAAAGTTTAGTCCAAAACAGGTCTCGCCTGCGTTTATTCCAGCAGCAGGTAAAAAATAAAACAGCCTACACATTCAGGCATCAAAACACAAAACAAAATCCGTCTGGGTGCTAACTAAACAGAGTTCCTCTAACTCACCACTAAACTCCCAGCACAGAGGTCAGGGCTGTGTGCTCTCCAGCCTCCTTTCAGAGCCAACACTCTCATCTCTGCTCAGCAGCTTTATGCAGCCTGATTAGACTGCTCTCACCACCTGTGTGCAGTTAGCTGACATTCGGGGCAGGAGCTACAATACTGGTTTACCTCCTCCCACACCCCGGGCCAGTAAAATCTCTGCAGAATCCTCTCTCGGGTCTTCTCAGCACCTAAGTGACCTCCTAGCACATGTTTATGTGCCAAATCTAGCACCAGCCTACGGTGAGATTGGGGTACTACAAGTTGCTCAATCTCCTCGCCCCGTATCTGGTCAACCCTGTACAACAGTTCCCCAACAATGACCATTCGGGGGTACATTTTGTCCATTTATTACTTTAACATTCTCCCATGCTTTAAACAAGGTAGGGTCCTGGAGCTGTGCAGCCCCAAAATTTTCACAGGAAATCTCAAGGTCCGGCATGTTGGCCACCTCCTCTTGACCCTCGACCTCACCAGCTAGGACCTCTACGGGAGAGAATTCATACTTTGGCCTCAAAGGATTCGGGGGCCAAGGCCAGACTTATACCATGTCCATTATCTGTAATAGCACCTGATGTGGGTCTTCGTCTCCAGAGGTCCCAGAATACCGGTAAGTCTCTGCTGATAATAGCCTCATGAAACAGGGTCCCCACCACCCCCACTTCATCGGTGATAGTACCACAAGGTGTTGGTAGGTTGATGACGGCAGTGGGATATTTGTGAGTGTCCCCATGTATACATAACACTCCCACTTTACACAGCCACATTCGCCCGGTCTGGTTGTAGTCCATTGGCTCCACTGACAGGGGACAGTTGGCAGCGATATGGCCCATTTCACAGCATCGCCAGCACTGGATACGGCTGTGACCTCTGTCATGAGCCTCGTTGGGTGTCTGTGTATCCGAGCCCCCCACTAAACCCCCTCCCAACCTGACCTGTCTCCCCTTTTCTGCATGTTTAGTGGCCTTGTCACTGGCACTGCTTTGTGCGGGAGAGGTAAGTAGAAGATCAAATCAAAAACAAACAATAACATTAATTTGCTGAAGTGGGATTACAACTGTGGTTAAGCCTGATATTAAATGTTATTTGGATGTAAGGCAACAATTTATACCAGCAGCTTCGGTTTCGGGAAAAATTTTGTCACACAAGATGAGACACTTTGCTGCGCTTTGGTCGTGTTTGTTTCTCCTTATCTAGAAGAAGAAGTCTCTATATCTGCTTCTCCATTACACATATAACTACGACGGGTACATCCCACACACTATAGCACATTGCACATATACAGCTTGAAGCCAACAGGTCCTCTTCTAAAATTCTGGTTTCACTGGTAAGAATCTGCAAATTATATGCACAGGAAGTACATGACGTGTGGATATGGGATGGACCCTCTCTTTATTTTAAGAAAAACTTAGACAAGAGAGAACACGATGTCTGGAAAAAATACACAACCACATAACTTAATGGGTGAAATGGCCACAGCTTTATTTAAATCACTGGAATAAAACAAACAGAGGAGGAGTCAGTTGACATGCTATGGGTGTAATTCACCAAATACCCCAATCCATAGCTGCCTGACATATAGCACCCAGCCATTCTAGCAGAGCCAATACACTTTAGGGGCACCAATGACCCTAGTGAAGATCATCCCTTGTGTGCTTCACCAATGTGCCCGCCCCTGGCTGCTTTTACCCTTACCAGACCCTTGAGGCTGCCACTTCCAAAGCTCAGCCCGTTCACCACCATGAGCTTTTACTCTATAAGTTAAATTAGTCCACCAATAACTTGCCTGCACCTTCCACCTGACTGCTCCACCGCCACAAAGAGGCCATTTGACACCTTAAATGGACTTGACCGCCACCAAACCACAAAATCTTATCCTTAGGAATAAAAATGGGGAAAATAAGAAAATGTTGAGAAAATTACCAACACAACCAACCTGCACAATCTAGTGACATTGTGGGACTCCAAATTGTAAAAATATGCTCTACTAAAACGTGTCCAACAATACAGTGAAGCAGGATACCGTATAAGTATGATGTGGAATAACTGCCTGCGGAGCTAAATATATTTTCACCAGAATAAGTACTAGACACCAAAAACATTTATTTACAACTCCCTTATCCCCACCTTGTGTGAAAATATCTTACTGTATCTACAGTAACTTTTCTGCATGCAGGCCTATGTATTATATATTGCAAAACATGCATTGCCCTTATTCTAAACCACAAGAAATACTGTACCCAGTATCTAGAGAACAATGCTGAGCCGCTAAGCCCTCTAGACATACTTCAATATATGTACGATGTACCATTACTAATGCCAGAACAGACATGAATAGCAAAGATAAAGAAGAAGAAACTTTATGTCAGTAACCAAGCAATTATATAGGTAAAAGTGGTGGGGGGGGGGGGGGGGGCAACCACTATAGGCGGCATAGCGTATACCCTGCCACCCGCTATTTTTCCAAAATGCTGTATGTGTCTTCTTCACTCTTTGTGAGCCGAGCCATAATCCTCCACTTAGTCTTCTCAAATCAACTAACAATCAAATTGAAAATGTATTTTGTAGTTAATATAGCACCAGCGCCATCTTGATTGCACCTGTTCGTTTATAAGCTGCATTGACCATACTGAAGATAAGACCACTGGCTTCAACTCTAGCAAGAAACAGTGGAATAACCCAGGTATAAACCATCATATAACTCTTACATATATCTGGCTTCTCAGGGATTACCCTTAAAGAAGGCCCACATTCTGATACCTTTACATCCAAATTAAAATTATTTGTGTATTAACTTTTTATTAATTTTTTATTTAATTATCTTGTTGATGACTAGTCAATAGTGGAGTTCTTGAAATAAATCCCAAATATATAGCTTGTTAAAGTTGAAATTGCATCTGGTATTCCACGTCCATAAAGCAGGATAAAGTGCGTTCAGCATGCAGATCAAATCCGGCTCCACCAACCGCAAACCTTCTGGAAGGTGGTAACACTCTAGTGATCCAACACTCTAGTGATCCACTAGCCGCAAAACCTTATCAGCAAGGGGTGTAACTAGGTGTAGCTAACCAAAACAAAATCATCTTCTCAGGGAACACCCCTTAGAGAAGTGCATACGATATGTACAGTGTATGAGGTGACTAAACCCTCATATATATCAGTGATATGTACAATGTATGAGGTAACTAAACCCTCATATATATCAGTGATATGTACAGTGTATGAGGTAACTACATCTTCATATATATCAGTGATATGTATAGTGTATGAGGTAACTACACCCTCATATATATCAGTGATATGTGCAGCATGTGAGGTAACTACACCCTCATATATATCATTAGCCCCAAATCGCATAGAGAAGAAGCTGGGGACTGTAGGGGATTTCTGGTGATGATGCAGAATGCGGCTTAAAAGGCGATTGGCCCCTTCTTTAGGCGGTCCCAAAAAGGGGCTGGATTGGGCGGGCTTATTGGGGCCCACCCTGTGGTTTAAAAGCATTGGGGGCACGTGGCGGGCCTCTTTCCTTCTGCCCTCAGGACCGAGCGGTGTGAAGTCGTCCACCCACCCTTGCCCTCTGGTTAATTTTCGTTTACAGGTGGTTTTCCGGTTTCTGGCTGTTCTCTGTCTTCCTTTCAGATGTCACAGCATTGGCGGATTTCCACATGCCCGAAGGCGAGATGAAGGTGCCCACATGACGTCTGACGCCATTCAGGTGAAAGGTTTTTGCTCAAGCAGAAGCGAAGGGCCCGGATGGGCATGAATTTTGTTCCAACTATTTTGCATTTTTTCTATTGGTTATTTAATTAATTAATTGTTTCTCTAAAAATAAATGCTGTGGCCCCCCACATACCCACAATAAGAAACATGGTGTGGTGTCCATTCATGGCTGGTTTAATTTTGGAGGATTTAAAATGTCCGGGTCAAGAGCCTGAATATTCTGGGATAAGTTTACAAGTCCCTACAGTCTCAGTGATATGTGTAGCATGTGAGGTAACTACACCCTCATATATATCAGTGATATGTGCAGCATGTGAGGTAACTACACCCTCATATATATCAGCGATATGTGCAGCATGAGAGGTAACTACACCCTCATATACATCAGTGATATGTACAGTGTGTGAGGTAACTACACCCTCAAATATATCAGCGATATGTGCAGCATGTGAGGTAACTACACCCTCATATATATCAGTGATATGTACAGTGTGAGGTAACTACACCCTCATATATATCAGCGATATGTACAGTGTATGAGGTAACTACATCCTCATATATATCAGTTATATGTACAGTGTATGAGGTAACTACATCCTCATATATATCAGTGATATGTACAGTGTATGAGGTAAACTACCCTCATATATATCATTATATGTCAGTGTAATGAGGTATCTACACACCCTCATAACAAGAGATATTACAGTGTATGAGGTATCTACATCCTATTATACAGTTATATGTAGTATACATATGTATATGTATATTGTCTAACCATTATATGAAATTAGTGATATTACAATCTGTAACGGTAAGTACTTCCCTCATGTAAATTAGTTACACTATACAGTGTTTAAAAGCAATAGCCGCATATCAGCCATATATTAGTATATGTTAGGTGACAAGGAGCATATACATGGGTAAGTTATCTACTACCATATACTGTGCTGCTCCCATATACATAACTATCTGTCTCTACCATTCTACTTAGAGACATAGTATAACATGTCGGAGCAGGAACATGAACCAACACATAGGACTCCTGCATCATGTCCACATTCACAACTAGTAAAATAAAGCTCCCAGTGTATCATAAAAGCAGCCCATATGCTATAGGTGTGGATAGTATACGTCTTAAAGAATATATCACAGCCATCGCTGCAGGTTAAAGATATCGGTGGATGCGACCTTCTGAAGAGACATCCTGAGAAGACATGGCAGCTTTCTTTTCAAACAATCCAGGGTCACAATTACATCAGTCAAGCTACTTCACTCTATTCCCTGTAACATTAACCATTCATCATTAATGCGCTCACCTGTACATTAACCAGTCTTATCTAGAGTTGTGAGGTCAGAATATTACAGATATCACAGCCACGAGACTTAGTGGTATATATAGGCTAAGAGCAGTACTCCTGAGGACACCATGGCTGAGGAGACATGGGCGACTTCTCTCATACCTTTAGCCATGTACACCTTACCTCCTCGGAGCTATTATTTACTAGTTTAATGTGGACATGATGGGAGTCCATGTGTCCTCATGTTCCTGCTCCTCACATGTTATATACTGTCTCCATGAATGGTAGAGACAGATAGTTATGTATATGGGAGCAGCACTGTATATGGTAAGATAATTACCCATGTATATGCTCCTTGTCACCTCACATACTACATATATGGCTGATATGCGGCTTATTGCTTTAAACACTGTATAGTGTCTAATTACATGAGGGAGTACGTACCGTACAGATTGTAGATATCACTAATTTATAAATGGTACGACTACCATATACATATACATATGTATAATACATATAACTGATATATGAGGAGTGTAGTTACCTCATACACTGTACATATGCTCTGATGTAATATAGGGGTGTAGCTACCTCATACACTGTACATATACTGATGATATGATGAGGATGTAGTTACCTCATACACTGTACATATAACTCATATATATGAGGATGTAGTTAACCTCATACACTGTACATATCGCTGATAATATGAGTGTTTGTAGTTACTCACACATGTACATATCACAATTATATGAGGGTGTTATTTACCCACATGCTGCACATATCGCGATATATTGAGGGTGTAGTTACCTCACACACTGTACATATCACTGATGTATATGAGGGTTGTAGTTACCTCTCATGCTGCACATATCGCTGAGATATATGAGGTTAGTTACCTCACATGATGCACATATCACTGATATATAATGAGGGTGTAGTTACCTCACATGTAGCACTATCCTGAGACGTAGGGACTTGTAAACTTATCCCAGAATATTCAGGCTCTTGACCCGGACATTTTTAAATCCTCAAAATTAACCAGCCATCAATGGACACCACACCATGTTCTTATTGTGGGTATTGGGGGCCACAGCATTATTTTTAGAGAAAAATTAATTATGAAATAACCAATAGAAAAAAATGCAAAATAGTTGGAACAAACTTCATGCCCAATCCGGGCCGCTTCGCTTCTGTCTTGAGCAAAAACCTTCACCTGAATGGCGTCAGACGTACATGTGGGCACCTTCATCTCGCCTTCGGCATGTGGAAATCCGCCAATGCTGTGAATCTGAAAGGGAAACAGAGAACAGCCAGAAACCGAAAACCACCTGTAAACGAAAATTAACCAGAGGCAAGGTGGTGGATTTGACAACGCGCTTGACACCGCTCGATCCTGAGGTGCAGAAGGGAAAAGGCCCCCGCACGTTGCCCCCAATGCTTTTGCAATTAACCACAGGGTGGGCGGCCCACCACCCAGCACACCAACAGCCTTTTTTTTTGGGACCTGCCAGCCTAAAGAAGGGGCCAATCGCTTCTAATAGCCGCCATTCTGATCATCAACCAGATAAATCCCCTACAGTCCCCACTTCTTCTTCTATGCGATTTGGGGCTTAATGAATATATGGAGGTGTGTTACCACTCCATGCTGCACATATCACTGATATCAGAGGGTTGTGGAGGTACCATCATATACACTATACTAGTCCTGGATATGATGATGAAGAGTTGTAGTTACCTCATACACTGTACAATCCAGTGATTATATATGAGGGTTTTAGTTACCTCATACATTGTACTATCACGATATATATGAGGGTTTAGTTACCACTCATAGACTGTACAATATCGTATGCACTTCTCTAACGGGTGTCCCTGAGGAAGATGATTTGATGTTTTTGTAAGCTACACCTAGTTACACCCCTTGCTTGATAAGGTTGTTGTGCGCTAGTGGATCACTAGAGTGTTTGGATCACGAAGTGTTCCGACACTACTAACCTTCCAGAATGTTTGGCGGTGGTGGAGCCGATTGGATCGCATGCTGAACCACTTTATCTATCCTGCTTATGGACGTGGAATACCAGATGCAAGTTCAACTTTACAGCTAATATATTGGGATTATTTCAAGAACTCTCCACTCTTGACTAGTCATCAACCAGATAATTAAATAAAAAATTAATAAAAAGTAATACAACAATATTTTAATTTGGATGTAAAGTATCATAATGTGGGGCTTCTTAAGGGTAATCCCTGAGAAGCCAGATATATGTAAGAGTTATATGATGGTTTTATACCTCTGGGTTATCCACTGTTTTCTTGCTAGAGTTTGAAGCCAGTGGGCTTATCTTCAGTATGGTCAATGCATCTTCTAAACGAACAGGTCATCAAGTGGCGCTGGTGCTATATTACTACAACTACATTTTCAATTTGAGTGTTAGTTGATTTGAGAGCTAGTGGAGGATTATGGCTTGGCTCCAAAGAGTGAAGAAGAACTACAGCATTTTGGAAAAATAGCGGGTGGCGGGGTATCGCTATGCCGCCTATAGTGGTTACCCCCCCCCCCCCCCAGCTTTACTATATAATTGCTGGGTTACTGACATAAAGTTTCTCTTCTTTATCTTTTGCTATTCCTGTCCTGTTCTGGGCATTCGAATGGTACAATCGTAACATATATGGAAGTATGTCAAGGGCTTACGGCTCAGCAATGTTCTCTAATACTGGGTACAGTTTTTTATTTCTTGTGGTTAGATAAGGGCAATGCATGTTTTGCAATCTAAGGAGTTGTAAATAAATTGTTTTGGTGTCTATTACGTATTCTGGTGAAAAATATTTAGAGCTCCGCAGGCAGTGATTCACATCATCTTATACGGTATCCTGCTTCACTGTATTGTTGACCACGTTTTAGTATAGCATATTTTTAACAATTTGGAGCTCCACATGTCACTATTGTTGGAGGTTGGTTTTGTTGGTAATTTTCTCAACATTTTTCTTATTTTCCCATTTTAGTCCTAAGGATAGATTTTGTGTTTGGTGGGTGGCGGCAAGTCATTTAAGGTGTCAAATTGCCTTCTTTGTGGCGGTGGAGCAGTCGGTGGAAGGTGCAGCATTATTGGTGCCGTAATTTACGTATAGAGTAAAAGCTCATGTGGTGAACGGCTGAGCTTTGGAATGGCAGCCTCAAGGGTCTGTTAAGGGTAAAAGCAGCCAGGGGCGCACATTGGTTGAAGCACCAAGGGTGATCGTCAACTAGGGTCATGGTGCCCCTAAAGGTATGGCTCTGCTAGAATGGCTGGGTGCTATATGTCAGAGGCAGCTATGGATTGGGGGTCTTTGCGTGAATTACATACAACACCCATAGCAGGTCAACTGACTCCTCTCTGTTTGTTTTATTTCCAGTGATTTAAATAAAGCGGTGGGCCATTTACCCATTAAGTTATGGTGGTTGTGTATTTTTTCCAGACTCGTGTTCTCTCTTGTCTACGTTTTCTTAAAATAAGAGAGGGTCCCATCCATATCCACACGTCATGTACTTCCTGTCTAGAATTTGCAGATTCTTACCAGTGAAACAGAATTTTAGAAGAGGACCTGTTGGCTTCAAGCTGTAGATGTGCAATGTGCTATTAGTGTTTGGTATGTACCCGTCCCGTAGTTATATGTTAAATGGAGAAGCAGATATAAGACTTCTTCTTCTAGATAGGAGAACAACCACGACCAAAAGCGTCAGCAAAGTTCGTCATTCTTGTGTTACAAAATTTTTCCCGAACCCGAAGCTCTTGCTGTATAAATTGTTTCCTTCTCCAATACATTTAATATCAGGCTTACCACGTTGTAACCACTTCAGCAAATTAAGGTTTTGTTTTGTTTTTGATTTGATCTTCTACGTACCGCTCCCGCACAAAGCATGCCATGGACAAGGCCACTAAACATGCAGAAAGGGGAGACGGTCAGTTGGGATGGGGTTTAGTGGGTGGTCTCGGATACAACATACACCCAACGAGGCCTCATGAAAGAGGCAAACCACAAAGCCGTATCCAGTGCTGGCAGATGCTGTGAAATGGGCCATATCGCTGCCAACTTCCCCTGTCAGTGGAGCCAATGGACTGACATACAACCATACCGGGCGAATGTTTCTGGTAAAGTTGGAGTGTTATGTATACATGGGGACACTCAGAAATATCCCACTGCCGGTATCACCTACCAACACTTGTGTTACTAAATCACCGATGAAGTGTGGGTGGTGGGACCCTGTTTTCAATGAGCATTATCAGCAAGACTTACCGGTCTTCTGTGACCTCTGGAGACGAAGACCCCCATCAGTGTGTCTATTACAGAATAATGGACTGTCTAAGTCTGGCCTTGGCCCCCGATCCCTTGAGGCCAAGTACCCACCACCAGCATTAGGGGTGACCCCAGGTCTGAATTCTCTCCCTAGATGTCCTAGCTGGTGAGGTCCGAGGGTCAAGAGGAGGTGCCACATGCCGACCTTGAGATTTCCTGTGAAAATTTTGGGGCTGCAACAGCTCCAGGACCCTACTTGTTTAAAGCATGGGGAGAATGTTAAAGTAGAAATGACACAATGTACCCCCAAAATGGTCATTGTGGAGAACTGTTGTACATGGTTGACCAATACAAGGGCGAGAGCTGAGCACTTGTAGTACCCCCCCCAATCCTCACCGTAGCTGGTGCTAGATGTGGCACATAACATGTGCTAGGGAGATGTCACTTCGGTGCTGAGAAACCCAAAGGATTCTGCAGAGAGTTTACTGGCCCGGGTTTGGGAGTAGGGGTAAACCCGTATTTAGCTCCTGCCCCGAATGTCAGCTAACTGCACACAGGTGGTGAGAGCAGCCTAATCATTCTGCTAAAGCTGCTGAGCAGAGATGAGAGCGTTGGCTCTAAAGAAGGCTGGAGAGCAACACAGCCCTGACCTCTGTGCTGGGAGTTTAGTGGTAGTTATAGAAACTCTGTTTTAGTTAGCACCCACGGATTTGTTTTGTGTTTTGATGCCTGAATGTGACGGCTGTTTATTTTTTACCTGCTGCTGTAATAAAACGCAGGCGCGACTGTTTGTGACTAAACTTTGGTGTTACTTTTGAACTGCATCACTAATCACGCTGCCACGGTCTCTATTGGCCACATCTCTCCCACAATATATATATGTGATCTATATATAATGCTGTATCAATGTGCAAGATCATGGGGCAAAGTTACTTACCCGGTTCCATTCGCGGTCCAGCGGCGGCTTCTCCGCTCTGGATTCGGTCCGGCCCGGATTTAATAAGGTAGTTCTTCGCTTCTTCCGCCTTCCACCAGGTGGCGCGCTGCGCTGAAAGTAAACTCATCGCGCCGGAATGCACCGCTTGGACAGGTAAAGGTAAGCGTCCGTTATGCGACACATTTTTCGGTTTTTAATGCGGGGGCGTTTTTTTCCTAAACGTCGGGTTTTTCGGTCGGGCACGCCCCCCGACTTCCGTCGCGCGCATGCCCAGCGCCGATGCGCCACAATCCGATCGCGTGCTCAAATCCCTGGCAATTTAAGTACAAGCGGCGCAAAACGGAAATATTCGGGTAACACGTCGGGACGCGAATCGGGCCTTAATAAATGACCCCCAATAATGTATCTAATGTCACATCCTGCCTCTTTTGTTCTTTAGGCAGAACCGGGCCCCCTGACTTCAGTTGGCCCATAGCAGCTGCTATGGACTGCTACTGCTGTAGTTACGTGCCTGACAATATGCAATCTGTTAGTCCTTCTGTTCTTAACTGCTCGCACCTGCTTGTCAATAAATGTTACTATTGCTCAGCTTTCCTGTCTATAACATGTGCCTAAATAAAGCACCATGTAATATCTGCTTCAGTGCTCCTCTCCTATGCCATAACATAAATGAAAGGGGACCCTAGATAAAGTGGGGTGCAGATAAGTTGGCTATTGCGCTTTGGTTTATCTTATTAGATTAATGACACTTCCTGTTCTATAGAGATCATTTCTCAGCAGCAATCATCTGTTATCAGACAGGATTACCATAACGACAAAGAAAACACAGAATCCCAACATTCGCTATGGTCGCTATGTTTCTGATGTAAAGAATATCATATAAGATGGCACCTAAATTCGGCACTAGACTGCTTAACTAAAGAAGTCAGCTCCTAGTGCTTGACAAAACGCCGCAGTGTTAGAGTGATGCGTTCGGCGGGTGGGTACAATATAATCATTGGACCGCTTCCGTATTCATGAGGGGGTCGAGGCGCTGCCTCTTCCCCGACCGCCCCCGCTGGGCTCCATAGGCAGCGCTGCTAGGCGGCAGTTCACACGTCCTTAACTGACGCCCAACCCCACCCCCTCATGAATACGTCGGACATCTTTGCAATCTGGTCTGACAATTACATACACTCCCCGCCGCAGCAGTGTTAGGAGGTTTTGGTAACGCTATCACTCTAACCTGCGGCCGTTATTACAAGCACTAGGAGCTGCGTACATTTAGTAAAGCAGCTACCTAGTGCCAATTAATGGGGACAGGTGCTCTTAAATGCTATTAATTCAAATGGTGGTAATCAGTGAGATAACAAAAAACACTTAAAAAGTAAGTTAACCTATATAGGAAACTTCTTTTATATATGATAAAAGTCCCACACTCTAGATGTGTCAAAGACACATCCGTTGCTCTCCATTCCATTATCTGAGCTTAGGATACACAAGGGTGACACTCTGGATTCAGGGCGGAGTTCCTAGGACAAAGAGTGGGGCCCCTGGGCAAAACTAAAGGGGTGGTCCCAAAATCAATCTATTTTTACTAACCAAGTCACAGTCAGCCAGCGAGCTCCATGTAGTTGGTACAACAAACTGTATAGGGAGATTGTCTATGAGATAGGATGAGAGAGATGATGGGCGCACCCCGTGGCTCATTGTTAGACTAACAGCCTTACCAAAGCGCTGGGTCAACATCGCAAAGAGTTGTATGTTCTCTTGTGTTTGATGGATTGATTAAATACCGGGAGAAATAGAAGATTGATTAATAAAGGTATAAGAAAAAGAAACACCTAATAATATGGTCCAGATTATATGAGATTATGATACCTAGACAGATAGTATATACAGGAGTATAGATGTTAAGTCTCTTCACTCTGGGAATTAAACAGGGGTACTAACCCTTTTCGCCACCCGTTATTTCTCTGGATACTTTGTGCTAGAGATGAGCGAGCACTAAAATGCTGGGTACATGTATTCGCGACAACTTTTCCGGATGCTCGAGCTGCTTGTCGAATAACGAGCCCCCTTGAAGTCAAGGGAGACTCGAGCATTTTCAAGGGGACAAGCCTCTGAACACGGGAATTGGCCAAACATAACTGGGAACCTCAGAAAGGATGGAAACACCCGCGGAAATGACAGGAAACCAGCAGGGCAGCACGCAGGGATGCCTTTGAGGCCTGCTTAAACGCACCATTAGGATGCCAAACATTATGGGCAACAGCGATGGCCATGAACGAGTGACGAAATGAGCTAGATAGCATGCTAAACCACCAATAATTGCCTGACCTACTATAGGGGACGGCATGCAGAGCGAGCCGGCAGCAGCGCAGCTAGAGAGGGCATGGCGACATACTCTAAAGTGGACTCAGGACTTCAAACCAATGGGCCAGAGACAACCAAAGGAGGTGAGCAAGAAGTCGCTCAAATATATCGACATGTAGAAAGTATTTGCAGTATCTTTGGTGATTACACAGCAGGGTGGCGACAAAGTAACATGAAGCATGAAACAACCAAATTCTGCCCTGACACAGCTCGTTTGATAAGGGACCATGTATGGAGGCATTGAATCGTAGTAGATAAAGGGCTGCAACTATGTTTTTGATCAAATAGTTGGTTGTTTTGGAATGCGACTGGCGCCCGCTGCCAGGGGCTATTCGCCAAGCCCAAGCCCCTGTCCTCAGGCTCTCCCAAACATCACTTCTAAGAACCTTTTGTATAAGATTCAAGTGTCGTAGCGTTCTATAAGTTGGGGATATGGCGGGTGAGGGGAATGAGTACAATGACACGAATCGCATGATGCGCGAAGGAGTGGCGCTCCGCTGCCAGGTGCGCGTTTCGCCATCCAAGCCCCTGTCTTCAGGCTACTCCCCAAACACACTTCTAAGAAACCTTGTGCTATAAGATCCAGTGTTAGTAGCGTTCTTATAAGGTTAGGATAGCCGGGGGAGGGAATGTACACCATGCAACGCGTACATAACTACATCCTCATATATATCAGTTATATGTACAGTGTATGAGGTAGCTACACCCTCATATACATCAGCGATATGTACAGTGTATGAGGTAACTACATCCTCATATATATCAGTTATATGTATGTATACATATGTATATGTATATGGTAAGTATACCATTATATAAATTAGTGATATATACAATCTGTACGGTAAGTACTCCCTCATGTAAATTAGTACACTATACAGTGTTTAAAGCAATAAGCCGCATATCAGCCATATATGTAGTATGTGAGGTGACAAGGAGCATATACATGGGTATACAGTCTGCCCCATATACATAACTAGTCTGTCTCTACCTCTAATTCATGGAGACATTAGTATAACATGTTCGGAGCAGGAACATGACGTACCACATAGGACTCCTCGCATCATGTCCACATTAAACTAGTAAATAAAGCTCCCATGTAGCATAAAGCAGCCATATCTATAGTGTGTGATGTAGCGTCTTAAAGATATCACAGCCATCGCTGCAAGGTATAAGATAGCTGGGAGCAGACTTCTGAAGAGACATGGCTGAGGAGACATGGCAGCTTCTCACATCCATGTGCACATTACATCAGGTAATGCTGCTCCCCTGTAAAATTAACCAGTCATCAGGTAATGCTGCTCCCCTGTAACATTAACCAGTCTTATCTAGAGTGTGTGAGGTACAATATTACAGATATCACAGCCAGAGCTGTAGGGTATAATATAGCTAGGAGCAGACTCCTGAGGACACATGGCTGAGGAGACATGGCGACTTCTCTCATACCTTTAGCCATGTGCACATTAACTCAGGTAATGCTGCTCCCCTGTAACATTAACCAGTCACATCTACAGTGTGTGAGGTACCATATTCAAGATATCCAGCCCGATCGAATAGATATAATATAGCTAGGAGCAGACTCCTGAGGACACATGGCTAAGGAGACATGGCAGCTTCTTACATACCTTTAGCCATGTGAACATTACCTCAGGTAATGGTGCTCCCCTGTAACATTGACCAGTCATAGTCAACAAAAATGTTTACTTTGATAAGAAATATATATCATGGTATACATAAGTATAGATTACTTGCAGGGCTGACTAGGCCTTTATACTAATGAGTGTTCTCAATATAAATGTACTTGTGTTCTCAATATAAATGTACTTGAACACCTATCACAACACTAACTGCCACTCAAGTGTTGCTAGGTAACCATGACCTTCCTCCTTGGCTTAGAAATAAGCCATAGGAGAATACCAAACGGCTTACTTAACTCCTACGGTAGCGTTATATTTTGATTTCTGGTTGATCTGACTGGTGGCTGTACTTGCTGCAGTGGCTCTACTGCAAATTGTGAGCAATTGTAGTGTCGAACTTGCGACCAACCGTAGGTGTTTTTCCTCTTATTGACCACAATCTCCTTTCACAGAACCCGGCCGTGAGGGCCACCATTTCTTAGGGGTTAACTTTCACTTCGCGCCCCGTCCGCCTGCCCGTTTCTCCCTTTTTTCTTTTCAAACGTTTATTTTGTTTCATCCCCTCAGCGTCATCTCATCTGGCATAGTAGTGTGCTTTCATACTTGCTAAAAATCGCATAGGAGAATCCAACAGCTTACTACGCTACGTAGCGTTAGATATATTTGATTTGCCGGTTGATCTGCTGGTGGCTGTACTTGCTGCAGTGCAATCTACTAGCAAATTGTGAGCAATTTGTAGTGAAACTTGCGACCGCTGGGGTTTTGGGCGCTTAGTGACCACATATCCTTGCAAACCGAAGTCGGAAAATTTTATTCGGGTTGGCATTTCCATTGGCCAGTCTGGGTCTGCCATTTCCTTTTTATTTACGTTTAATTTTGGTTTATAACTCAGGTCGCATCCTCCTCTGGCATAGTAGTGTGCTTTCATACTTGGCTAAAATAGCCATAGCAAATAGGATAAGAATCGTTTGTTATTAGAAAACTAAAACAAAAAAAACAAAAAAACACCAAAAAGTTAAAAAAAATTAAAGTTTAACTCCACATTGCAAAATGTTTTAACCCGAGGGCTTGTGTATAGAACGATGGTGGGGACTGGGTCCACTACTGGCAGGGGTCAGAGGGAGTCCGTGGTCCTGGGCGGTTAGACCCCCCTGCTTAGAGGGAGCAGGGAACGCACGCAGACTACACTCCCTAGGTTTCATGTCTGAATTTACGTGGGACTCGTGTAGAGCACTGGTTGAGGCCAAACTGGCGATCAGGTGGATGTCGGGATGCGGACAATGCTTCGAGCAATTTGTCCACCAGTCAGTCTTCCACGCAGTCCACCCCATGTCACGAAAATCGGCACTCCCTCCAGCTCCTGCACCTCAGCCTCCTCCCCCCCAGTCTGCCCCCCCCTCCCAGCAAATTTGCCATTTTGAAAAAACCGGCATACTCTGATGAACTGTTTTCTGGACCCTTCCCAACTCACAACCCACTTGGTCCGTTGCGCTGAGGCATTTTCCGATGCCCCGGTGTTTCCACCAGTCCGCAGTTCTGTGGTGATGATACCTCCTTGACGTAGTGGGAAATTGTCTAAAGAGGTGTCCGACGATGAGGAGACACGGTTGTTCAGAAGTGGTGAAGTTGTTTGTCAGGCAGGAATCCCGAGGGGGAGCAGACTGAGGGATCGGAAGGATGATGAGGGTGACCAGACCCAATCTGGGTTGATAGGCACCGGGTGAACACAGGCCTTCTGAGACGAGGAGAGTCCTCGACAGAACAGGTTGGAAGAGGCAGTGGTGGGCCAGACGGAGAGGCGGGCAGAGCTGGGCATCGCGGCCAAATGTGTCAACTAGTGAAGCTCCCGTGGCGAGGGCTCTTGGCGGCGAGGCTAGATTTTTCAGAAGTCTGGAGGTCTTTAGGAACAACACCGGATGACCGACGGACTGTGGTTGCACATTTGCCAAACCAGGCTCAGCAGGTTTTCCACCACTATCTAGCTTAACACCACCGTATGGCGGCAGGCATAATGAATGCTAAACCCCCACTCAGTGGCACACGAAGCCCGTTCCCCTCCGGCCGTGCACACCACTGCTCTCCTTTCCCCTGTGTCAGCGTGATAGTCAGCCCCCTGCCAGGAACCCTCCACACAAAACGGGCCATCGTCGCCTCCACGATCCTCGTCAACAGCTCCAACCAGCGTTCAGCTCTCCATACCCCGACGCTGGAGCGGAGAACGCAAGATAAGTGCCACCCCCACCCACGGCCCAAGCCCTTAATTCCACATCTCGCAGATTGCTTGCCTGGGATGCCTGCCCTATAGCTAGTAGAGAACCGAGGCCTTTCGCACCTCATGGCGTTGGCCGCCCCGTCGGTATTTGTCCGCCCCAGCCGCCACTACTTTCCCGATGTACCCTCCCGCAGCCCGCACCAGCACGTGTCAGACAACATCAGCCTGCCCTGTCCAACGCCGTTTTCTGACAAGGTCCAGACCCTACCACGGACACTGTGGACGACTGCTGCGGGCAGGGCCCTATATCTCGCTGACGGCACCTTGGTGGTTTAACTGGTGAGGCTGGACCTAGAAGTCTGACCTGGGCTTGTCATATACTGCCGACGCCGGGATTGCGGGGCCTACCTCGCCAGGTTTTCATGCCTACTATGCCGTCCTCCTCCTCCCACCCCTCCTCCACCTCCTCCGCTCCGAATTCCATCCGTTGGCATGGCGCCACGTCGGTAGCTCTAAAGGCCAGCCAGTCAGTGCCGTCGCTAAGCGAGCAGCAGGCGGTGCTTCAACACGTGCCTGAGCCTAGGCGATAAAATGCACACCGCCCAGATCTATTACAGGCATCACGGCGCAGACGGGATCCTGTTTGCTGGCACCGCTGAACCTAGCCAGCATGGTTGTGTGTGACACGGCCGTAACCTGGTGGCTGCTCTGCACTCGGCAGACTGACCTGGCCATGCCTGGCCATGTGTTTAAATCTGATAGTTTCAGCGTTTCCTCCTCAGACTACCCAATCTGTCCCTGATGTGCTCACGACGGTGCGCCGCATCTGTGCGCATTTCAGAAATCCAGCTCAGATGCTGCCACTCCTCAGGGCACGCCAGCGCCGCCTCCACTGCCCGCCCTCACCGACTGTTGTGCACGTGCCCAATCCGGTGGAATCAACCTGACCATTTATTCCAGAGTTTTACCCAGCAGCGCCGAGTTAATTGTAGAGCTGCCAGATTGTCAACTTCCCCACCAGACTGGTATCAGGTCAGTCAGCTTCCTCACGTCTACAATTAGGATGTACGGGATGTCTGATATCTGTCAGGTGCATGAGTAACTTGGAGAGTAACAACAGAGTCATGGCGATGCCGCCATCAATCAGTCCCAGCCCCCCCCTTCACCATCCCGCTGCTTGGCCTGTTGGAAAAACTCTCTATCGCAAGTGTAAGTCGGAAGCTGCGCTCGTCACAAAGACGGGGGAAGAAGTTCCCTTGTTGATAGCCAAAGCACCTTAGGTCTGTTTTTTTCTCAGCGCCTATCGTAGGCGGTGGAGGTGGGAGGAGGATGAGGAGTCAGAGTAGGGAATGTTTGGCGAGACACAGAGGGAAAACCATTGTTGAGTCTTCCACTGTTCAGCGTGGTGGGCAGTAGACGAGGATTGGAGGAGTTGGAGAGAGAATGACAGTCATGCCAGTTGAGGGGAGTGAATGCTTAACGCGTTGGGTACTCTGGCGCATATGGCAGATTTTCATGTAAGCTGCCTATCGTGACCCTCGCGTTCAAAGAATTTATTCCAGCACCGATTTACTGTGTGTTCACTCTCCTGGACCCACGGTAACAAGCAAATCTTTCCACTCTCATTCCTGGAGAGAAAGGAGTGTGAGAAGGCATGAAAAAAACCAAGCGCCCTGGTTTTTCACACGCTGAAACATATTTCCCTTCTGACAAAGCGCTAGCGGCGTTGCTTAGTTCTGCGGGACAAGTAGCCGAGGGAGGACAGGCGAGCATGGCAGCTTGTCCAGCACATGGGGCAAGGTACGCTTTACAGGCTTTTGTTTGCCACTTTATGTCACCCAGCAAACCCTGTCACCTTCCCCAGTCTCGCAGAGTAGGGCGGATCTTTTACGAAAGATGGTGAGGAGTACGTAGGCTGACACATACCATCGTCCTAAATGAATCAACACAGCATCCCTACCAACTACCTGTGTTTCAAAGCTGACATGTGGCACACGCCCTGGCGCTTACGCCTTCTGGAGGGTTCCTGTGCTGCCCGCGCTAGCGTCTTGTTCCACAGACGTGTTTTCAGTGGCAGCTGGTGAGCCATCACTCACCGATAAGCGTACACGCCTGTCTACTGACCAGGCATGAAGGCTGACGCTTATTAAGATGAATAAACATGGATTTCTCAACATAATTTTCCAATCTCCACCAGGTGAAAGGAAGCTCAACCTGAATAATTTTACCACTTCCTTCCCTCCTCCCTCATTTCCTCCTCTCCCCTGCTTTGTACGATAAGAACATAGGAAACTGGCGATTGTTTTTGACCGGCCCACTGTCTCTCGTTGTTCTTAGTACTTTATTTGCATTTAATTTTTCTGGAGGGCCACCTACCCGGTCTCTGTTTTTAAAATTTTTTGGGAGTGCCACATACAGGCATTCATCTATTCAATTTTTCTGGAGGGCCACCTATCCCCTCTCTGTTTTAAAGCCTTTTGGGAGTGGCCACATACCGCACTCAATCTCTTCATTTTTTTCTGAGGGCCACTACCGCGCTCCGCTGGTTGAAAACTTTTTTGGACTGCACATACAGGCACTCAATCTATTCCATTTTACTGGAGGGAGGCCACTCCTGCTCCTCTGGTTTGAAAACTTTTTGGACTGCCCACCATACAGGGCCACCCTCCAATCTAGTCCATTTTACTGTAGGGCCACTACCTGCGCCGCTGGTTTGAAAGGGTTTGGGACTGCCACCAAAAAATAACAGGCCTCATCTATTCCCATTTTTTATGGAGGGCCCCCTACCCGCTCCCTCTGTTTGAAAACTTTTTTGGACTGCCACACAGGCCCTCATCTATTTTCATTTTTCTGGGAGGGCCACCGACCCCCTCCTCTGGTTTGAAAATTTTTTGGACTGCCACATACAGGCACTCACATCTATTTCAATTTTTCTGGAGGGCCACCTACCTGCTCCTCGGGTTTTGAAACCTTTTTTTTGGACTAGCCACTACCATCACTATCCAATTAAAATTGTCTCCATAGCAGCCTCCACAACGTTATCTCCCTGGCTACCCTCCACGAGGTGGTGTCAGGCAGAAATTTGGGTTGTTTTCATTCATTCATGGATTCCCCATCAAAGTTGTTAACTTATCGCCACCCGGGCTTGTGTTAATCCACAAAATACTGGCAAAAAACTTTTATCATTACCAATATTATTTCAGCGCTTCGTGCGCAGCCGTTTACTTGCCCCTCCCCCCGGCCTATCCTAACTTATAAGAACGCTACTAACACTGATCTTATAGCCGAAGGTTTCTTAGAATGCTGTTTGGGGCAGTAGCCTATAGACACGGGGCTTGGATTGGCGACGCGCACCTGGCAGCTGTAGCGCCATCCATTGCGCATCATGCGCTTCGTGTGCATCTGTCTCATTCCCCTCACACCCTCCATATCCCCAACTTATAAGAACGCTACGACACTTGATCTTATACAAAGGTCTGTGAAGTGCTGTTTGGGAGACCTGAGACAGGTCTTGGGCTTGGCGAAAGCTCGCCTGCAAGCGGGCGCAGCGCATTCCAAGATCCAACCTAACTATTTGTAAAAAACTGGGCCCTTTATCTACTACATTCACTTCCTCCATACATGGTCCCCTTATCAAACGAGCTGTGTCAGGGGCAGAATTTTGGTTGTGTTCATGCTTCCATGTTACTTTGTCGCCACCACTGCTGTGTAATCCACCAAATATACGGCAAATACTTTTACATGTACGATATTATTTGAGCGCTTCTTGCTCACCTCCTTTGGTTCGTCTTTCTGGCCCCCATTGTTTTGAAGTCCTGAGTCCCTTTAGAGTAATGTCGCCATTGGCCCTCTCTAGCCTGCCGCTGCTGCCGGCTTCGCTCGCATGCCGTCCCCATATAGGTCAGGGGCAATTATTGCTGGTTTTACAATGCTATCTAGCTCATTCGTCCTCGTCATTGCCATCGCTTTTGCCCATAGTTTTTTTTTGGCATAATGGTGCGATTAAGCAGCCTCAAAGGCCAATCCCTGCCGTGCTGCCCCTGCGGTTTCCTGTCCATTTCCCGTGGTGTTTCCATCCTTTTTCCTGAGGTTCCCAGATGTTTGGCCAACTTCCCGGTTCAGAGGCTTGTCCCCTTTGAAAAATGCTCGGTCTCCCTTGACTTCAATGGGGGCGCGTTATTCGACAAGCAGCTCGAGCATCCGGAAAAGTTTGTCGCGAATACGAGTACCCAGCATTTTAGTGGCTCGCTCATCTCTAGCACAAAGTAATCCAGAAAATACCGGGTGGCGAAAGGGTTAGTACCCCTTGGTTTTAATTCCCCGAGTGAAGAGACTTAATCATCTATCTCCTGTCATATATCTATCTGTCCGAGTTATATATCTCATATAATCTACCATTTATTTAGGGTTTCTTTTTCTATACCTTTTATTAATCAATCTTCTATTTCTTCCTCGGTAATTTAAATCATACCATCAAACACAAGAGAACATACACACTCTTTGCCGATGTTGACCCAGCGCTGGTAAGGCTGTAGTGCTAACCACGAGCCACGGTGCGCCCATCAATCTCTCTATCCTATCTCTAGACAATGCTCCCCTATACAGTTTGTTGTACCAACTACATGGAGCCGCTGGCTGACTGTGACTTGGTTATAAAAATAGATTGATTTTGGGCCCCCCTTTAGTTTTGCCCAGGCCCCACCTTTGTCCTGGAACCCAGCCCTGATTCCAGATGTTCCCCTTGTTGTATCCTAAGCTCATGACTAATGGGAGATGGAGAGCAACGGATGTGTTTCTGACACATATAGAGTGGTGGGACTTTTTCATATATTAAAAGAAGTTTCCATATATAGGTTACCTTTACTTTTGTAAGTGTTTTTTGTTATCTCACTGCATTACCACCATTTGAATTAATAGCATTTAAGAGCACGCTGTCCCCCCATTCAATTGGCACTAGTAGCTTGCTTTACTACATGTCGCAGCTCCTAGTGCTTAATCAACGGCCGCAGGTTAGAGTGATAGCGTTACCAAAACCTCCTAACACTGCTGCGGGGGGGGTTACTTGTAATTGTCAGACCAGCTGCAAGCTGTCCGACGTATTCATGAGGGGGTGGGGTTGGGCGTCAGTTAAGGACTGTGACTGCCGCCTAGCGCGGCTGCCTATGGGCCCAGCGGGGCGTTCAGGGGAAGAGGCAGCGCCTCGACGCCCCTCATAAACCGAAGCGGTCCAATGATTATATTGTACCCCACCCGCCGTAACGCTATCACTCTAACACTGCGGCGTTTTGTTCAGCCTAGGAGCTGCTTTCTTTTAGTAAGCAGCTCCTAGTGCCGAATTTAGGTGCCATCTTTACTGATATTCTTTACATCAGAACAGACCATAGCGAATGTTGGGATTCTGTGTTTTCTTTGTCGTTAGTGGTAATCCTGTCTGATAACAATGATTGCTGCTAGAGAAATGATCTCTATGAACATAGAAGTGTCATTAATCTATAAAGATACCAAAGGCCAATAGCCTAACTTATCTGACACCCCCATCTTTCTATCTAGGGCCACCTTTCATTTATGTTATGGGATAGGAAGGAGCACTGAGCAGATTATTACATGGTGCTTTATCTTCAGGCACACTGTTTAGACAGGAAAAGCTGAGCTAGTAACAACTTTTTCGACAAGCATGCGAAGCAGTAAGAACAGAAGGAGCTAAGCAGATTGCATATTGTCCAGGCACGTAACTACAAGCATAGCATCCATAGCAGCTGCTATGGGCCCCTGAAGTCAGGGGCCCCGTTAATCTGACCTAACGACAAAGAATCCGGATGGCACCATTATATACCTATATCTTTGCACATTGTACAGCATTAATATATATATAGATTAAATTCTATATTGTGGGAGATTTGGCCCAATAGCGACCCCTTGGCATGCAGTTGATTCGTATGCAGTTAAAACAAAACAAGATAGGGAACGTACCCAAAGTTAGAGTCCCAAACAGGTCTCGGCCTGCGTTTATGTCCAGCCGCAGGTAAGAAATAAAACATCCTGCCACATTCAGGCATCAAACACCAAACAACTTCCGTCTGGGTGCTACTAACAGAGTTCCTCTAACTCACCACTAACTCCCAGCCACAAGAGGTCAGGGCTGTGTGCTCCTCCATCTCCTGTCAGAGCCAAACCGCTTCTCATCTCTGCTCAGCACTTTATTTCACCGATTAGGCTCTCTCACCACCTCTGTGTGGCAGTTTAGCTGACAGTCGGGGCAGGACCCGCTACAATACTGGTTTACCCCTCCTCCCACACACCGGGCCATAAAATCTCTGCAGAATCCGCTCGCGGGTTCTTCTCAGCAGCACCTAATGACCTCTATCACATGTTTATGTGCCAAATCTAGCACCAGCCTACGTGAGATTGGGGGTACTACAATGTCTCCTCCTCCTCGCTCGCCCTGTATCTGGTCACTCCTGTACCCAGTTCTCCAACAATGACCATTTGGAGGTACATTTTGTCCATTTATTACTTTAAACATTCGCCCCATGCTTAAACAAGGTAATGGTCCTGGGCCTGTGCAGCCCCAAATTTCACAGGATCTCAGGTCGCGGCATTGCCAACCGCCTCTTGACCCTCGACCTCACCAGCTAGGACCCGCTACGGGAGAGAATTCATACTTTGGCCTCAAGGATTCGGGGCCAAGGCCAGACCTCTCCCATGTCCATTATCTGTAATAGCACCTGTGTGTCGTCTTCGTCTCCCAGAGGTCCCAATACCGTAATCTCTCTGGCTGATAATGCCTCATGAAACAGGGTCCCCACCACCCCGCCCCCACCCCACTTTTCATCGTGATAGTACCCCACAAGGTGTTTGGTAGGTTGATGACGCAGTGGGATATTTGTGAGTGTCCCCATGTATACATAACACTCCCACTTTACAACAGTCCACAGTCGCCCCGTCATGTTGAGTCCATGGGCTCCACTGAACAGGGGACAGTTGGCAGCGTATGGCCCATTTTCAACAATGCAGCACTGGATAATCGGCTGTGACCTCTGTCTGAGCCTGTTGGGTGTCGTGTAATCGAGCCCCCCACTAAAACCCCCCTCCCAACCGGACCTGTCTCCCCTTTTCTGCATGTTTAGTGGCCCTTGTCACTGGCACTGCTTTGTGCGTGAGAGGAATGTAGAGAATCAAATCAACAACAAACAAATACATTAATTTGCTGAATGGATTAATGTGGGTTAAGCCTGATAATTAAATGTTTTTGGATGTAAGAACATTTTATACCAGCAGCTTCGGTTTGCGGTCAAATTTTGTCAACACGATGAAGACACTTGTTGCGTGCCTTGGTCGTGTTGTGTTTCTCCTTATCTATAAGAAAACTCTATAATCTGCTTCTTCTCCATTACACATAAACTACGACGGGTAATCCCACACACTTAGTCACATTGCACATATCAGCTTGAGCCCAACAGGATCCTCTTCGTTCTAAAATTCTGGTTTCACTGGGGGGGTAGAATCGCCATATTATATGCACATGACGTAGCATGACGGTGATATGGGATGGACCCTCCTCTTTTTTTAAGAAAAACTTAACAAGAGAGAACCCGATGTTCTGGAAACAATACCAACCACATACCTAATGGGTGAAGGCCACAGCTTTATTTAAATCAATGGAATACAACCAACAGGGAGGATCCAGTTGACACTCTATTGGTGTAATTCACCAAATACCCCAATCCATAGGTGCCTGACTTGCCCCCAGCCCATTCTAGCAGAGCCCATACACATTTAGGGCCCCAATGCCCTAGTTAGTAGTTTTGGTTTTGTGGTGTGTAGTTTGTATTTGTTATTTTGTGTGTCCGTGTTGGTCTGGGTTCTTTGGCGCTTAGTTGGTTTCGTGTCGTTGTCATCGTTTTTTCGTTCGATTTGTTGTTTGTTGTTCGCTTCTTGCTGGTTGGTCGTGTTTTCGTTTTTGTCGTCGTCTGTTGTAGTGTTTGGGTGGTCGTTGCTTCGGTTTGGGGTGTATCGGGCTGTGGGTCTCGTGTGTCGGTTTTTTGTTCGTCCGGTGTGGAGTTTTTAGCTTTTGGTTCTTTTTTGGGTTGTGTTTTTTGGTCGTTTGGAGATCTTCCCAAACCACGCGATGTGCTTTTTTTTTGTTCGCCTTATTTTTTTTAGGAGCAAAGGCCTTAGGGAGAGGAATTTCTGTTTTTTTTAACGTAGTAGGGGGTGGTGGTGTGTAGAGTATGATGCATTTTGATTGGCTTTAAAAGAAAGACGCCCTCATTCCATTTCTACCTCATCCCTTGTGTTGCTTCACCAATGGCCCGCCCCTGGCTGCTTTTATACCCTTACCAGACCCTTGGGGCTGCCCACTTCCAAAGCTCCCCTGTTCACCACCAGAGCTTTGACCTCATAAGTTAAATGTCCACCATCAACCTTGCCTGCACCTTCCACCTGACTGCTCACTCCACCGCCACAAAGAGGCCATTTGACACCTAAAGGGACTTGACCAGCCACCAACGCACAAATCTTATCCTTAGGAATAAAAATGGGGAAATAAAAAATGTTGAGAAAATTAACCAACACCAACCAACCTGCAACAATCTAGTGACATGGGGAGCTCCAAATGGTAAAATATGCTTACTAAACACGGGTTCCACATATACAGTGAAGCAGGATACCGTTAAGTATGATGTGGAAATAATCTGCCTGCGAGAGCTAAATATTTTTCACCAAATAGTAAGACACAGTCAGCCCCAAAAACACTTTAGGTAATCACACTGCCCTTATCCCCATCCTGTGTGGGAACAAATATCTTACGGTATCTACCAGTCACTTTTCTCATTTCGCAGGTCGGCCTATTTGTTAGTGTTAATACTATGCCCAAAACATGATTGCCCTTCTTGTTATTTCTTAAAAACCACCAGAAATTACCTGAGCATATCTAAAGACAATGCCTGAGCGCTACTAGCCCTCTAGACATACTTCAATATATGGTTGTTGTACCGATTACTTTAATGCTCGGTACACAGACATCGAATAGCAAGATAAAAGAAGAAGAACGTTATGTCAGTAATCCAAGCAATTAAATGGGTAAAAGTGTGGTGGGTGGGGGGGGGGGCACCCACTATAGGCGCGCATAGCGTATACCCTGCCACACCCGACTATTTTTTCCAAAGATGTGTATGAATGTGTCATCGTTCACTCTGTGTTGAGCGAGCCAGTAATCCCCAAACCTGAGTACTCTCCTCAAATCAACTACAATCAAATTGAAAAGGTAATTTTGTAAATTAATATACCAACCAGAGCCATCTTGATTGCAACACTGTTGTGTTAATAAATCATGACTTGACCCTACTGAAAGCATATAAGACACTGCGGCTTCAACTCTAGCGTAAGAAACCAGGGATGGAACAACCAGGGTCTACTAAACATCATAGGTAAACTCTTAACATGTGATCTGGCTTTACCAGGAGATACCCTTAAAAGAAGGCCCACATTCTGATACCTTTACATCCAAATTTACAAATTATTGCGTATTAAACACTTTGTTTATTAATTTTTGTATTAATTATTTGTTGATTTTTGACTACGCAACCTAGGGAGTTACTTGAAAATAAAATCCCAAATATATAGCGTGTGTTAAAGTTGACAGATTGCACATCATGGTATTCCACGTCCCTATAAAGCAGGAAACAGTGCGTTCAGCACTGACCAGATCAAGATTCCCGCTCTCCACCTTACACCGTCAAAAACCTTCTCTCGGAAAAGATAGCAACGGTAAACTCTAGTGAACCCACAACACTTAGTGATCCACTAGCCGCAAACCTTATCGCAGGCGGGCTGTACACTAGGCTGAGAATACTAGCCAGAAACAAATCATACATTCTCAGGGAACACCCCTTAGAGAAGTGCTACGAGATGTACAGTGTATGAAGGTAACTAACCCATATATATCAGTGATATGTACAATTGTATGAGGTAACTAAAACCCTCATAATATACATGTGTAATGTACAGTGTATGAGGTAAACTACATACTCTTCAATATAACAGTGAATATGTTAGTGTATGAAGGTAACTACACCCCTCATATTTCAGTGATATGTGCACGCATGTGAGGTAACACACCCCTCATATCTACATTGCGCCCAAATCGCATAGAGAAGAACTGGGGACTGTAGGGGATTTTCTGGTTATGATGCAGATGCGGCTTTAAAGAAGGCATTGCCCTTCTTTAGGCGGTCCCAAAAAGGAGGCCGGATTGGTCGTGGCTTATTGGGGCCCCACCCTGTGGTTTAAAAAGCATGGGGCACGGTGCGGCCTCTTTCCCTTCTGCCCTCAGAACCGAGCGGTGTGAAGTGCGTCCACACCACCCTTGCCCCTGGTGATTTATCGTTTACAGGTGTTTTCCGGTTCCTGGACTGTTCTCGTCTTCTTTCAGATGTCACACACAGGGCCGATTTCCACATCCCGAAGGCGAGATGAAGGTGCCCACATGACGTCTGACGCCATTCGGTGAAAGCTTTTTCGCTCAAGTCAGAAGCGAAGCGCCCCGATGGGCATGAATTTTGTTCCAACTTTTGCATTTTTTCTATTGGTTTATTAATATTAATTGTTTCTCTAAAATAAATTCTGTGGCCCCCCACAATACCCACAATAAGAAACATGGTGTGGTGTCCATTCAAGCTGGTTTAATTTGGAGGATTTAAAATGTCCGGGTCAGAGCCTGAATATCTGGGATAAGTGTTACAAGTCCCTACAGTCTCAGTGAGTATTGTAAGCATGTGAGTAACTACAAAACCCTACCTATATATCAGTTAATGTGCACATGGTAGGTAACTACACCTCATATCATATCAGCGATATTGTGCATCAGAAGGTAACGTACAAACCCCTCTATATACTCAGTGAATTACACGTGTGTGAGGTAACATACACCCTCAACATATAGTCAGCGAGTTGTGCAGCCATGTGAGTGTAACTACTACACCCTCATATATCATGATATGTACAGTGTTGAGTAACTACACACTCATATATATCACATATGTACAGTTGTAATGATGTACTACATCCTCATATGATCATGCATGTTATATGTACAGTGTATGAGGTAACTACACAACTCCCTCATATTAGTCAGTGATAGTACAGTTATGAGGTAACTACAATCCTCATATAATTATCAGTTATATGTACAGTTAGAGGTCGCTACAACCCTCATATACTCAGCGATATTACAGTGTATGGGTTAACACTACTGCACGTAATATAATCAGTTATATTATGTATACATATGTGATATGTATATGGTAAGTATACACATTTAATAAATTATGTGATATATCAATCGTACGGTAATTATATTGTTTACTCCCATCATGTAAGTAGTACACTATACCAGTGTTTAAAGCAATAAGATGCCGCATATCAGCCATATATGTGATATGTGAGGTGACAAGGACATATACTGGTATTAATCTTACCATATACAGTGCTTGCTTCCCATATACATACTAATCTTGTACTCTACCATTCATGGAGACAGTAGATAACCTGTGAGATGGCAGGAACATGAGGACAGCATGGGACTCCCATCAGGTCCACATTAACTAGTAAAGAAAGCTCCCAGTGTAAATGCATGACAAGCAGCCTATTCTATAGTGTGGTATGTATAACACTCTTAGAGATGGGATTTGCCTACGATAACAAGCATCGCTGCACAGGGTATATAGATGCTTGGACAGACTCTGAAGACATGGCTGAGAAACATGGCACTTCTCACACTCCATGTTGCACATTACTCAGGTAATGCTAACTCTCCCCTGTAACATTATCCAGTTCATCAGTAATGCGTGCTCCCCTGTCACAATTAAACAGTCATTATCTAGAGTGTGTGAGGACAATATTACAGATATCACAGCCAAGCGTTAGTTTAATATAGCTAAGATCAACTCCCTGAGGACACATGGCCTGAGGACATGGCGCAACTTCTCTCAGACCTTAGCCATGTACACATTCCTTCAGGTATGGTTGCTTCTCCCTGTACATTGACAGTCATATTACGTGTGAGGTACAATATACCGATATCACAAGTCAGATCTGTAGGATATAATATAGCTATGAGCAGACTCCTGAGGACACATGGCTAATGGAGCTGCAGCTTCTTACAATACCTTTAGCCCATGTGACACATTACCCTTCAGTAATGGTGTGTCGCTCCCTGAACATGACAGTTTCATATCTACCATTGTGTGAGGTACAATATTACAGATAAATCACACCCAGAGCTGTAGGATATATAGCTGCAGGAGCCAGACCTCCTGAGGACACATGTGCCAGGGAACCATGGGCGACTTCTTCTCTCAACCTTTAGCCCATGTGACACATTACCACTGTAATGCTCTACGCCCTGTACATTATACCAGTCACATCTACCAGTGTGTGAGGTACATATTACAGATATCACGCCATAGCTGTTAGGATAAAGTATGCTAGGACACATCTCCTGAGGACACGGCTGCTAGGAGCACTGAGTTCGACTTTCTCTTATCACCTTTAGTCCATTTGCCATCTACTCAGTAATGCTGGCTCCCCTGTACACTAACCATCACTCTACAGTGTTGGGGTTATAGATCTATGGATTCCACACAAGCAGGCCCATGTGTAAGAATGGCTTGGTGAGGCGGTACATGAGGAGACATGGAGACTTGATCTCCTGTGGTAATCATTAATTCCTGAGATAAATATCCTCTCCTATATGATGTGGAAGCTGAAGCTACACTAGTACATGCTGTGTGAGGTGTATGTGGTGATAGTAGGGTGATATAACATGGTAACCCCAGTGTTATACTTGCTGAGTCTGTCAGACATGTTTTTTTCTGTTCTTCTAGGGAGAGACAAAGCAAAAAAAGATATGGACAGAAGTGACATCTACTCTGAGGCACCCGGCCTCTACTCGACTACCGATCCCACCAACTCCCAAGGAGCAACCTAATGATAAATAACCCCCAATATGTGTATGTAATAGGGGGGGGGGCAGGCTTTAACACTCTGGAACAGAGTTTCTATATAACCAGTGTGGGGCAGGCTTTAACACTCTGGAACAGAGTTTCTATATAACCAGTGTGTATGTAGAGAAAGCTGGTGCCCCCACACAAACACTTCTGCCCCTTTATCCAGTTCATTACCATGGGTATACTGTATATACTTTTCCCCCACAAGGAGAGTTTAATATGAGTTTTAATGCTTACAAATGTCACAGCTGTCAACAAAAATGTTTACTTTGATAAGAAATATATATCATGGTATAAATAAGTATAGATTACTTGCATGACTGACTAGGCCTTTATACTAGTGAGTGTTCTCAATATAAATGTACTTAAATGCCAACAAGGTCTTATAACCTCTGACTATATAGAGGATCTACAACGCAACATTCGCGTGTTACTACAACAGGTAAAAAGCAGACTCTAAGCACAAAACTTATACATAATAATGGATCATAATAGAAATGTATTTTTGATGTAAAACATATTAATTAGACCTAAATACTATTGTAGTTACAGATAGCACAAGGTCTTATAACCTCTGACTATATAGAGGATCTACAACGCAACATCCGCGTGTTACTACAACAGGTAAACATCAGACTCTAAGCACAAAACTTATACACAATAATGGATCATAATAGAAATGTATTTTTGATGTAAAACATATTAATTATACCTAAATACTATTGTAGTTACAGATAGCAAACACACATTTTTAAATTCGAAATGATTTCCTCCAATCTGAGCTTTCTCCTTTCATAATTTTCTTTTATATGAAACAATAACAGTAAACTTTTGATTTCGTTTTGTTCTATTTCAAAAGTATTAAAATATAAAATAATTTCCCTTAACTGTATGCAGTGCACTTCTGAGCTCCCCCTGGTGGTGGCCTGCACCACAATGTTTGTAGTTAATATGTGTTTCAGATGATTTGGAGCAGGACACCAGTTTTATTTTGGTGCACTCAGTTTAACGGATGCGGGACATAAATGTCGCAAGCAGTGTGAATGTGCACTGGGACGCCCCCTTAGGTGCACGGTATTGTATTGCGTTGTGCATATTGCAGCCATGATTGGTTCTGGTGCTGTATGAGAGTATTTTGGTCCATTTTGGCATCAGTGATAAAATCCAACACTGCCTCATCCCTCAAAGAGCCCAAAGCTGTGATGTCATAAGAGAAGGATGGATAGAAAGAATAGGGGTTATTTATCATTGGTTTTCCTTGATGTTTTGCCTTAAAAAAGTCTCAAAAAAGTTGCATTGAGGTTTCTTTGGAACTTTTCAATGCTAAAAGTCTCACAGGGCTAATTCCAACACTTCATTAATCTGGCGTTAACATAGAACTACTGCTAGTGCAACACCGTGCAAAGACAGATTCATGACTTGGAACTTTACTTTACTGGTCCATGTGCTGCGATTTTTTGTGCATTTTTGGAATTTTTGGGGACTTTTTAAAATAATAGCTGTGATGTCATAAGAGAAGGATGGATAGAAAGAATGGGGGTTATATATCATTGGTTTTCCTTGATGTTTTGCTTTAAAAAAGTCTCAAAAAAGTTGCATTGAGGTTTATTTGGGACTTTTCAATGCTAAAAAGTCTCACAGGGCTAATTCCAACACTTCATTAATCTGGTGTTAACATAGAACTACTGCTAGTGCAACACCGTGCAAAGCCAGATTCATGACTTGGAACTTTACTTTACTGGTCCATGTGCTGCGATTTTTTGTGCATTTTTTTAATTTTTGGGAACTTTTTAAAAAAAATGCCAGACAGAAAGTAGAGCATAAGAACATTTATTAAAAGGCCAAGGCTGCTTTAATGAATCTGATGGGCAGCAGAGCTCCAAAAAGTGATAAAGAACTGTCCCAAGGAGCAACCTAATGATAAATAACCCCCAATATGTGTAGGTAAGGGGGAAGGCAGGCTTGAACACTCTGGAACAGAGCTCCTATATGACCAGTGTGTATGTAGAGAAAGCCTGATGCCCCCATACAAACACTCCTGCCCCTTTGTCCAGTTGATTACCATGGTATACGGTGGGGGTTTAATAATTAACTTTTTCGCCCCCACATGATAGTTGTTAAATGAGTTTTATTACTTACAATGTCACAGCGGTCACAAAAATGGTTGACTTGATAAGAAATATATATCATGGTAGACTAAAGATATTGATTCTTGGATTACTGACTAGCCTTGATACTAGTGAGAGTGTTCTCAATAGAAATGTACTTGATCACTCTATCACCACACTAACTGTCGCTCAATTTGTTGCTAGGTACCATGCCATTCCATTAATGACATCACAGATGGCTATTATGACATCCGTCTGCAGCCTCAGCACGAGGAGATAAAAAAAAGGGGCGAGGGGAGGGGGAGGGAGAACACTTATAAAAGCATCGGTCACAGGCCCAGTGTCTAACAGTTTTCAGTGTGGCTTTTCCCTTAGATATAGACCCATACTGACCCGCTGCTCTACAATGTCTGTGACCTTCTCTAGACAATGTTCAGGTGGAACAACAACTACAGGGGATTCTTATCAACTAGTCCCCTGACACGGTGCTTCCATACCCATGGCGTCTCCAGCTTCACCTACCTGCTGGTATTGGTGCTTGTAAAGGACTGCCAGACGCAATCCAACAGGTCTTAGAACCTCTGACCTAATAGAGATTTAGCAGCGCAACATCCGGGCCGCTACTACAGGGGGGGGGGACAGGTAACAAAAGCAGACTCTAATCCCAAAACTTCTAACACTAAATGGATCATAATAAAATGTAATTTTGACGAAAACATTAATTAGACCTAATACTATTGTAGTGTTACAGATAGCAAACACACATTTTTTAATCATCACTTCTCCAATCGAGCTTTCTCCTTTCATATTTTCTTTTATCTGAAACAATAACATAAACTTTTGATTTCCGGTTGTTCTATGATCAAATTATTAAACGTCTAATAATTTCCCTTACGTATGCAGTGCGCTCCTGAGCTCTCCCCCCTGTGGTGGCCTGCACCACAATTGGTTCTACTTAATATGTGTTATAATATACAGATTATTTTTGATCACCAAAATGTAACTTCTAGTAATGTTTTCAGAAAGGATTATTGTTTGGAATATAAAAAATTACATTTTCATTTTGGATGTTGCACCGTTGAAGCTCCAACAAACAAAACAACTAAAATAGCCACACTACTTTCTATCGTATCGGCCTACTTAAGTCCATAGAAGTAGAAAATCGATTACATTAAGATTTAATACTGAGAACAATATGGTTCAAAAACAATATGGTTTGCAATCTGCAAACATGTCCTCAATGTGCATTTGCTTATGTACATGGATTTGTCTTTTTAATGTGCTGATTATAGGTCAAGAAGATTCCGTTTGGAGATTGGTCTTGAGTAAGAACTGGGCCCAAAAAGTTCTGGATGTGAACCCCCTGGCCCATGACCTGTGCACCACAAGTCGATCCATTAATATTCTAATGCTATTTGTCTTTATATAATGTCTTCCCAGATTACCATCGATATCAGACATCAGGTACCAAGATCTTCATACTTAATTTTATACATGGCTAAGTTATGAGAAAACCCGAGAAGTGACTCCATTAATGGGCAAATCCAGCTCAGCATCCCCTGACCGGAGCGTCGTCAGCCGGGGCTAAACATGATCTGATTAGAGGTACGGGTCGCTCATCCAATATCCTATTTACATGTGCGTTCAAATTATGAAAAACTTAATCTACTAACATATGCCTATATATGTGGTAGATCATATAATTAAATTGACAACTTTTATAGAAAGTTCTGCTGTCATTTACTTTTTGTATTGTTATGTTATATCATGTAGTCTTGATAAAGTCTCATACATTATGTTTCTGCTTATTTTTCACTATTTAGAAACCACGGAACCTCCAAATTCTCAAATTGAGATGTGACCAGCAGAAACCTCAGCATCTGCCATTGTAAGTGTCATAGATGTTGGTCTAATTATAGGGTTTATAAAAGGTCTCCATTGTGTGGATTGCCATATCATCCACTAATACATTGAATTTCCTCTACTCTCACCGTTCTGCTATATTTGCTTATGTGACATCATTAGGGGACTATAGACTAAGGGGCAATTTCGACAATGTGGAGCGGATATGGTCTTACAGCATCATCTGAACTGTCTCACTTATTCGTGTTTTAGGGTTTGATCAATCATTGAAAGAGGAGAAAAAGCTGGTAAGAGCGACTTCCGAACGGCTTAAACTGATCAGATCTTACGGAGCTTTTGGGTGAGCTTTGTGTGGTTGTATCTCATTTCCCCAGGATTCCTTCTGCCTCGTGCTCGGGGGGTCATATGAATTCATTGTAATCCATGGATGTTCCGTTATTCCCAGGGCCGTCTACTTAGTGCGCCCATAGAGAGACGCGCAAATCTATGCTATGCCAGACATGGACAGGCACAAGCTCAACCCAAAAAGACTTGCCCGGGGCCTACCTCGAATGGAACATCTTAACATTTTCAACGTCCCTTTGTAGTCTCCATGTCTGGCTCTTTTGGACTGAACTTCCATCGTGGATGGTCATGGAGTATGTAGGAGGTTACGACAGATGTCGTAGATTTAGTTCAACATATGTTGTATCTTCTATATATCCTGTGTGATATGTAGTGCTCAGCTATTTAGGTTTAACATGTCTGATCCCCCGCGATATTACATATCTCAATGATAATATCTACTTTCTGCTGAGGAGGAACTGCAGTGAGTCTTCGAATGACCAGAAGACCATTATCTGTCCACTCGTGGGCCCGCTGTACTTTGCTGAAGTTGTTCTTGGGGTAGAATAATCTCCATAGCTATGGTGTGTTGCACAGAGCCCTGACAGCATGAAAAGTAGGTGCCCTTCGTAATCTTATCATGGGAATGATATTCCAGGTTGTAACCCATACCCTAGGATTGTCACTTGATCGTAATCCTGTTTTCTCTCACAGTCTCCTACTACCACCCACTGGACACCTTAAAGTCACAGATGTTGGATTATCAAAGCTTGCCTTATGAGACCCTGCATCTAACAAGCACAAGGCGTCCAATTGAGGAGATCACCAGAGAGTTCCTCGCTCATGAGTTCTGTTACACTTTATACAGCTTAATTTCTCTTCTTTACTGTTTAGATCTCATCTAGTTTCGCCACTGGAGTGTTATTTCTCTTCCTCCCTTAGCTTTATTTTGTGTTGTTTCCAGGTCGGGGCACCCCTTCTTACTCGCCCACAGAGGTCAGCCGAAGAAAGGCATGACGCCTGTAGACTGTGGTCATTGGGGTCATCCTACATGAGTTTATTGTAGGACATACCCATTCAGAGGAAACAACGTAAATAGGAAGATTTTAAGAGGACTGGCAATGGTGAGTGTAATAATCAGGGTGAAATGAAATGTAATGGTCATGTGTTGATTGATGTTACAGTGGAACCATGGATTACGAACGTAATGCGTTCTCGGATTGTGCGTGTTAGCCAATTCTATATATCAAAGAGAATCCCATAGGAAATCATTGAATAACAATTTTTCTACAACTTTAACATTTCATTTTGTAATAGTTTTGCCACATGATGTCTTCCATATTGTGTTAGAAAATTTTTAGTAAGAGGAGGGACATATCATTAGAGAGGTTGACGGTTCATGTGATCAAGGTCAGCTCCGGGTTCATTAGCCCCTGGACGACAAAGCCTCAGTGGCACTTTGCATGATCTCACAGCAACGTAAAAATCAGAAATAAAACAGTCTTGTGTTTCCTAAAATATCCCCTAGTTTATAATACCAACAGTCCACTCATGGTTTGTTATACAACCCCCCCCTCACCCTTTATGGATTCAATAGATACAGCCCCCCTTACCTCAATGGATTCCTTATGTAAACCTTATGTGGGCCCCCCCACCAACCCTGGGTCCAGTCACTTGCCCAGGTATGCCCAGTGCTGGCACCGACCATGCATATGATGCTCATATAGCTCAATTTGCTTGTTAATCAAGTTGTAATTGTTAAAATGGCAAACTCATCTGGAAAACACTTAATAGACTGAGTTCCTCAAATCCAAGGTTCCACTGTATTATAAGGCACAAATAAATTTTACTTTATACTAAAGTCCCGAGGTTTTATTTTTTTTTTTCTAATATTTCTTTTATTGTAAAATAGATGACTAACTTGGG
The DNA here is from genome assembly GCA_019512145.1 of Engystomops pustulosus. Lineage (NCBI taxonomy): Eukaryota > Metazoa > Chordata > Amphibia > Anura > Leptodactylidae > Engystomops > Engystomops pustulosus. The sequence goes on along the minus strand of CM033641.1, from coordinate 293,277,485 downwards.
ATCTTAATAACAACGCTCCTCCCCTGGAAGTCCAAATATCATCGAGTGATCTACTGATAAGAATCCTACCCTGACGGGGACAGAAAGCGTATAATAATGTTAATATGTTTCTTTACACCCATCACTATGTGCCCAACATAGGATCGTGTCCATGAGGATCAGCACGGAGAATATCCATAATATGACATCCACTCGTATGAGGATCTATACTTCCCTTCGTGTCAGATCTAATACGTCCTCACTTAACATAATAATGTCATATTGGTCAGCTCTGACAGATTGGCTACATCATTGTTTTTCTTCCATTGCAGGAGGAGCAAAGGAGCATCAGAGATGCACCATTCCTGAGTGACTTAGAATCTTTGAGAACATTCTGAGTCGAACCGGAGTAATAATTCCTCAACTTGCATCACCAATGGACCCTACTGCTTTGATTGACTGTAAGTAGAAAAACATCTCATCTAGACAAAAAGGCGGTATGTCTTGTCCTATTTAGATGAGTTCAAATAATGATAAATTTAAAATGTTGGGCCATTACGCTGCCTATACTACAATCTCCAGATTCTAGGACTGGTAGCGCGCGCTATAACCCACCATAGGTCTTCAGTACGATGAGAGGGGGGGGAAGAGACAGTGAGGAAAAGACCAACCAGAAGGGTTGAGATCCTCTCCAGGCTTTCTGTACGTGGCCAATCTAGATCAGATACAAAATCATAAAATACAGAAAATAGATAACATAAAACTGACTTTATAAGTCAAAAACTTTATATTTATGTATCTCTATCTCGCGGCCCTTTGCGTATCTAGTTTATCTAGCCTGGAAGGTGAACAATTAGGATCCCAAGTCCCCTCCAGGTTGTGCCCCTGGGATAAGAAATCTCCGAAATGTGAGTAGAGGTGGGTTATTCCTGGGACCTCCAGGATGATACTATGCAGGACATGTAGTAGATTATGCTGGATTTCTGGTTACTTATAATGTTTCCAAAAAAAACAAGGGTACTTGGAGAAAACAGCCAGAAGAATCTTCTTCTCCAAAGCTGATGGAGACAATCAGGGACTCGGTGCATAAAAGCAGTTTGTCAGCTTGTCCCCAGTGCAGGTGGGTGCCCGTCTATTACATCTTCTGATAGCAGATGGTAGAAGGTATAATGTGACTGTATAGATTGAGTGAGGCCCAGATCTTCCCTTCCCCGCCCTCCCCAGCTGTTCTCTGTTTAAATCTCCCATCATACACATGGACATATAGGTCGCCTGTCAGAATCCCGTTATAGTCCTATAAGGTGTTTGTTCATGTCCTTACCCATCATATCTAAGATGTTCTCCAGTCCCTCTTGTATAGATTCTAATTCTGACATTGGCTACCTCATTGTTTTGTCTGCCGTTCCAGTAGGAGCAATTGAATCAAGGATGCATCCATTCCGAGTGACTTACGTCTGAGAACATTCTGATGTCAGAAGCCGTAGTATGTTCCTCGTTGGCATCACCAATGGCAACAGCTGTTTTGGGGACCGTAAGTCAAAAAATGTCTCATCTAGACCAGAACAAACGACTGTAATGTCCATGTCCCTTATTTTATAGGACAATCAATCCCATCATAAGATTTACAATTTTAGGTCATGTCCGGGACCATGCCTGTATACCTGATAACAAACCTATGAGCACAGGTGTCAAGAGGTGGCCTCAGAGCCCTCGCTGGGCACCCAGACCTCACACCAGCACAGATTTTGCCAATACTTTCTCATAGCCTCTATTTTCAGTCCCTGGCCCCACATGTGCCATGATCATTCGCTTTGTAAAGGAACATCCGTATCTGCCTGGGACTACCGGCAGAGCGCGAGGTGCAGACATGGCTGAGTTCTCATTGGAGCGCCTGCTCTGGGACCGGGCAATTTCTTCCGTCAGGAACCCTTGAAGGAGAACTACAAGATCACTATGAATTTCTCTCCTTCTTTCTATTACTGTTTGCTGTCCGAGGGAACGTCCCATATGAGTGGAAAAGCTTTGACAGGCAGGAGCATAAGTTCTGCTAAATCGCCATGTGCCATTTTGCAATTAATAAGTGGTTTCGTTGTAATTTGGGCACTCAGTCTCTACAAGATTACATCACTGCCTTATACTAATACTCTCCATATGCTTAGGACTTGTATCTCGCTGTTATAACCACTGCCATATGGCGTTCAGACTATGAGGTCAGAGAGGATCCCAAGTCCCCCCCTCCAGGTTGTTCCCCTGGGGATAAAGAAATCTCAGAAATGTGAGAATATTGTGGGTATTACTGGGACCTCCAGGATATATATATGCAGGACAATGCAGTAAACTGCTGGATTTTCTTTTTACTTATAATTTCTCTCATGTCCTATAAACAGGCAGAAAGAATTTCCTTAAAAAAAACACTCCAAAAGCTGATGGAGACAATCAGGGACTCGGTGCTTATACGCATTTGTCCATCCTCGTCCCCATTGGCAGGTAGTGCTGGTCTGTCATCTTCGTATATGCAGATTGTATAGGTATAAATGTACTGTGAGATGTAGGCTCAGATATTCGCCCCGTTCTCTGTGTACCGGTTTGACAATTTTTTCGGACTATAAGGCAGACCATCAAGCCTTTGATTTTCTCTAATCAAAAGTGTACTCTTATCCCAGTGCGTCCTTATATATGAACCACACTTACAGCAACAGCTCCCTTGACTTTTGGCCAGGTTTGACACTGCTGGTCATCATCCTTATAATCAGGTGCATCTTATATCCTTAACCTAGACGTTTTAGCAGGAAATTTATTGAGGTAATGTCTTTGATCCGTGCGCCTTATAGTCCGAAAAATACTGTAATCTCCATCATCGACATGGACATAGAGGTCCCTTTCAGATCCCGGTTATAGTCTATAAGGTGCATTGGGCACTGTCCTTACCTTCATAGCTAAAGATTGTTCCAGTCCCTCAGTGGAGTAAAGTCTAATTTGACATTGGCTACATCATTGTGTGGCTTCCCTTTCCAGTAGGAGCATGGAGATCAAATGTCATCCCTTCCTTAGTTCCTTAGAATCTGAAACATTCTGAGTCAGAAGCCGGAGTAATGTGCCTCAGTTTGCAAGCACCATGGTGACCACCACTGCTTTTGAGCGTAAGTAGTAAGACGTCTCTCTCACCAAACTACTGGAATGTCATGTCTTATGTTATATGACAGCAAAATCCCAATCATAACAAGTTAAAATGGTAGGTCATGTCGGTTACCATGCCTTATACCAGTGATCCAAACCTATCACAGGTGTCAAGGTGGCACTCAGACGCCTCTCTATGGCACCCAGGACACTACCCCAGCACAGAGTGTTGCCAGATACGTTCCTCAAGCTCTATTTGCAGGCCCTGGCCACCAGTGGCATAACTAGAAGCTGATGGGCCCCATGCAAAGTATGTGTATCAGGGCCCTTCCACTATAAGTATGGTTTTGGTAATAGTCCCCTTGCTCAGATGTGAAAGGGACACCATAAGGGCCCCCCCCTACACCTCTGGGACTGGGTGCGACCGCAACCTACTCACCGTCCAAGTTACGCCCCTGCTGGCCACCCACTATTTGCCAGGATCAGCGCTTTTTTAAAGGACACATCCTTATCTGGCCTGGACTACAGGAAGCGAGGAGGTGCAGACAAGGGCGGGGGTTATCATTGGGAGCTCTGCTCTGGACCTCGGCATTCTTCCTGTTCAGAGACCCTGAGGAGACTACAATGATACTATTAGATTTCTCCTCCTTCTTTCTAGCGTATTGCGTTTTCTATGGGAGGACGCCCATGATAGTTGAAAGCTGTGACAGAGTCATGAGCAATAAGTACTGCTAAATCGCCATGTTGCAAGTTTGCCAATTCAAATAAGTGGGTTGGTTGTAATTGGGCACTCAGTCTCTAAAAGATTCACCATACTTGCCGATACTAATATCTCCATATTTCTTATGACTTGTAGCTCGCTCTTATGAAACAACTTCCATTGGTTTTCCTTGATGTTTTGTCTTAATAAAGTCTGAAAAAAGTTGCATTGAGGTTTTTTTGGAACTTTTCAATGCTAAATAGTCTCACAGGGCTATTTCCAACACTTCATTAATCTGGTGTTAACATAGAACTACTGCTAGTGCAACACCGTGCAAAGCCAGATTCATGACTTGGAACTTTACTTTACTGGTCCATGTGCTGCGATTTTTTTGTGCATTTTTAGAATTTTGGGAACTTTGAAAAAAATGTATGTAGAGAAAGCCTGATGCCCCCACACAAACACTTCTGCCCCTTTGTCCTGTTCATTACCATGGGTATACTGTATATACTCTTCCCCCACATGGAGAGTTTAATATGAGTTTTATTACTTACAAATGTCACAGCTGTCAACAAAAATGTTTACTTTGATAAGAAATATATATCATGGTATAAATAAGTATAGATTACTTG